>VDFB02259334.1:0-98921 GCA_007258455.2 Sequoia sempervirens
TGGTGTTGATGTGAAATGAAAGATTTGAGGATAAGGGAAAACATTGAAATTTTGATGCATTATGGCTTGGCCCTTATCTGATCAGCCACACTCATGGTGAAGATTCATATTTTCTACAAGATCTACCAGGTGAATTTCTTGAACTTCCAGTACATGGACAGTTCTTGAAACCATATTTCTCTTGAAATATGCTCTCTTCCATGTACATTGTAGGTTTTGCATATCTCTTTATATAAGTGTGTTTGCTTTGGTTGGGTTTGGTTTGACTACCTTATATGGGTAGTTTCCTGGTTTTGGTTCTCTATGATTGGTCTGATTCAACCTGAAATTGTGTGATCTTGCTCTATTCTAGAATAATAGACATCGCCAACAGGAGCCACTGGTGGAACCCCTAAAAATCTCCATGTTCAACTAATAAATTTTACAAAATTTGGTTGTTTTCATGATTTGAACATGTCCTTGGGCTTAGGGTTTCGGTCATTGTCTTGGTTTATGGTTTTTTGTGTCTCTTAAACCCTCTAAAAAATCCTAAGTGTAAATTCCCTTCGCAAATGTTCTAATTGGTTGTTGACACCCTATCATCGGTTCTCAGTCACTCAAGTCACAACTTATGCCATTAAACTCGTCAACTTTACTGACCCCTCAATCTTAGTACCCTTGGTTGTTACTCGTAAAATTATTTTAATCATTGCTTTATTTACTATGTGGGTTTATAGTCTCCTAAGTCTGAAGTTTAATTTTTGGTCATCGGCCTAATGTTTGGACTTAAACTTTATGTCCCCTTTCCTTTGTATGCCTAGTCATCCCCCTTTTAAGTGCTAACTATTTTCCACATGCATATATTAAGTTTTATATAGGTCGTCATATTTGAAAGACTTCATCTTAACCACCCCTTGTGCCCTCGCTTGGTTTTATTTCCTATTAAAATATTCACACGGGCTAGCAGGCGAGTGTCACGTGTCCACCTTGTCATTGGTACTTGTCGTCTTCAAAGGAAGTGGTCATCAAGATTTATTGAAATCAATGATGGTGATGAGGTGACATGGTCCAATCTTGGTCATTCCCCACCAGCCTTTGGGGGACCCACCTTCATCTCCCATCCCTCAACAAGGAAGTAGGGAGATGCCACATGGAGCAATTTGAGATGTCGAAGGAACATCATAGGGGTGGGAAATATTTCGGCATATGGATTAAGTGGTAAAGTCTATGCTACTAAGGGAAATTTTAAAGCACATGTCTTTAAAAGTGAACAGGATCTTTTAATCTTGGTCATCCATCATATTTGAAGGTTATGCACATGGGCGGGAAATATAAAGCTAAAGCACACACATATTGAAGGATTTTGATTAAATTTGATCCCTCCCCACCTCCCTGTTGATGAAAGTTGCATGTGGGTTAAGACCAACGGGGAAGCGGGGAAGCCGACATGTGGATTTCCTCAGCAATTAAGAAGATGGTGGAGCCCGTGGGTGACTTGGAGGATCTTCCACAAGGCATATTTTTTATTGGTCAATGATGAAAGAGGTTTACATTCAGCCTTTTTCAAACTTCTTTGACTGAATCTGAGTCATTCATCGAACCATCTCACTGTACAATCAACAACTAGTATTCAAAGTTGAGTTTGAGGGCGAATGAGCCGTTCTGGTTCATGTGAGCGAACCATAATGGTGGATAAGACGTAGAGCTACCAAATTAGAGAGCTTTAAAGTCATAAAAACTTTCCTTGAAGCATAATTGTAGATTGTTAAAATCATTCTACGCTTTCAAGGAGTCTGTGTTGTGATTTTCAGGCTTGTTCGACGATAAATTTAGGGTTTTCAAGTGTTTACAAAACCAATTAGTAAACATCGATGCCTTGCTTCTCAATTTCTTAAAACTTGCTTAATTGTGCTCACTCTATCATTCTATCATTAGGGTTTTCTTGTTTATGCATTTCTTTTAAGGTTTGATGTTCAGTTCAAACAATTGGCTTGTCTAGTCCTGCAATTGCTTGTGTCAAACCCTCACTCAAACCTTAAAATTTTATCTTGTTGAAAAGAAACCCTAGTGTGTGCGAACCCTAGTATCATGGCACCCAAAGCTAAAGCGTCTGTGTCAAAAGAGCAACCCTCTAGTTCAAACTCCCCAATTAGACCTCTTGTTCAAGATTTGACTGACCAGTTAAAACCATCAACTTCTGAGAAACCTAAAGGTCAACTATTGTTTTGAGGAAAGAAAATTGTAGAAGGGCTTATAGAAAAAAAATGTACTGTAAAGGATGCCACATTGCCTTACATTGGATGGACAATGTTTAGTTGTTTGTTTGGGAACAAAAACTGTGACATTCCTATGGGAAACACTTGGAATTTGGATTTGGGAAATTTGATAGTCCCAAATGTCTATATGGACATTGAACTATTGAAAGCAATGGCTGCAAATTATGATCTAGTCACAAGGACTGTGAGGAAATTTGATGGAATAGAAATGGTGAAAGTCACAAGGGATGAAATTGCTAAAGTCTTCAAGCTCACTAAATGGAGTGAGGATATGGTGCCAATTGATGAAAAGGCATTAAGGGCAGATTTTAGTGTTGCAAAACTATTTGGAATCTATTAATGGTTGAAAGATCATCTTGGGCCCTTCAGATAAGGAGCCCTTTCCCATCAACTACTTTGTCTCTTACTTCCAGAGAAATTTCTATTCGCTGTGTCAAATTATTGGTTATGACCCAATTATAGGAATGCCTATGGCCTGGATGTATCTGGTAGGACACATTCAACATCCTACAAGTTGTACACTCTATGATTATGGAGGGTACTTGGCATAAAGGATTCATGAGGGCCTGGTAAAGTTGAAGAGAGGTGAATTTGGGGTCAATTTCTATTGGTACTCATTATTCATGCACATGCTTTTGTACAAAGGAGCCCCATACTTTGGTCAGGACATGACACTAGAAAAGAAGGAAGGTAACTTGGATCTACCTGTCCAATGTTGGACCACTCTCCTTGATAAAGATGACAGGAAATTTGATTGTTATGTTTTAGAACTTGTTTGCCTCCAAGTTGAGGAGAGTATTGATTGTGAACATGCCAAGGATTCTTGTAGCCTTGCATGATATTCTGAGGCCTAAGGATAGGAGGCCAGATTTGAATATTGAGCATAATTGGGCGAACATTATCCCTTACCCTAGCTATACAATTTTGAGGGTATATGGCATAGTTGTCTCACCCCATATGTTACCAAAATATGTACCAAAAAAATTTGGTTTTCTAGAGGTGATGTGCCAACTTGGAAATGTGGAAAATAATCACTTGAAGGATCAAGGAAAGGGAACTTTTTTCTCTTCATATAATTGTTTCTTTGACTTTGTTATGATCAAGGGAGGATGGGATAAGATTAATGATATTCTCAAGCCTCTGGGAATGAAAAGAGAAAGAGAAAGAAACCATGATCCCGAGGGATTTATAGCATGGTTGAAAGTGAGAATTAGAGGCTCAAAGTTTATTCACAATTTGTTTTTCCCGAAGGATGTGATAAGGAATATCTTTGATTTTTAGAAGTAGGATCATAGGAAAATGAAATGGATTGCTTACAATAAATTGAAAAATGAAATAAGAGCAAAGGATCCACAATTTACTGCATTACATGAAATTCCAAATGAGATGCAAAGAATTGAATATATGTTTCAGAAATTTTGAAACAGTAGTTGGGCACCTATAAGGTGAGGGATTAATTCAAGAAAGGGGGAAGGTTATTGCAGTAGAAGAACAAGGTGAGGGGGAAACCCCTATGATGGAAGAAAGGCCAGCCTATCAACCCCCTAAGGAAAAGAAAGTAATTGTTTTTAAAATAAAGAAGAAAAGGGAGAAGGAGAAGGACCAAGCAGTGGAAACCTCTTCTCAATAAGAGGAGCAAAGAGTCCCTTTGCCTATGTAAAAAGTGCCACCACCATCTCCTCCTAGATCAATTTCTCTTGAAATTGTTGATATTGATTCTCCACCAAGACAAGCATCACCACCTAGGCAACCACCCCAACAGAAACAAAAGGTTGAATCTAGTGGCCTGGTAGATTATGAAGAAGATTCTGATGATGAAATCTTGGTGACAGAAGAAGAAATGCAACAAGGAATGCCTTCTCCACCCATGGATATAGTGCCACAATAGCTTGGTCTAAGACTGAGCAAGGCTAACCTCACTAGCAAAAATAACCAAGATGATGTTAGGGAATAGGCATATACAAAATTCATGGATGGTGATTCTTTTGTAAGGTCTAAGGCTTTCATGGAATTTATTTGGAGGGCCAAGATGGATGAATTTGTTATTAAAATTGTAGAGAAAAGGAGCTTGCATCTAGAATTTCCTGATGCAATCATTCAAGCCTAAGTAATAAAAGAAATGAAAGAAATCTTTTAGGAAATAACTGCTCAAGAGGGCATAGAATTGGTAAGGAGAAGTGGCATTCTTTTATTACCATAATTGTATTTGTCTTCTACAATTGCATTTGATATAGTAAAGAGGTATGAAAAACCCCTATACAATTTTGAAGAGGAGGCAACCATTGCATTGCAAGGATCTACATTTAGTGAGTAGTGGGATACATTAGCCATCTGGGCCCTAGCCCCCAACACCAAGAAGACATACATTGTAGAACTTGCTGCAGATTATAGGGGGGGGCTTAATAATAAAGAGAGTGTCTGACACTTTAGCTATTGAGGTTTCCACAATGTTAGTTAATGTTGCTTGATTCACAAAAGCAATAGTGGAGTCAATAATAGATGAGAAAGAGTAATTCAAGAATAAGTATAATGATTTATTGATTGATTATGGCAAATGCCAATAACTAACAATGCAATTACAAACTGAATTGGCCTTATTGAAAGAGAAAATGTAGAACTTGCAACCTGGCGTGCCTACACAGATAGACACTGCTTCTCGATCTACTTCACAAGAGCCAGAATCATCTTCCCTTGTCCCTCCCATAAGTTCTTCATGGGAAATTATGCCCTACAACATGGTAAATATGCCCATCTTAGTGGAGGGACCAATTACATCAAGTGCATCACAAGCAAAAGAAATTAGTAAGGAAGATTTACTTGAAAAGCTGAAAGAATATGAAGAAAAGATCAATCAACATGATAAGGAGATTCTTGACAGAAATTTGAAGATTGTAACTACAGTGTTGGAACACTTGAACATATGAGTTGAAAAAATATTAATTAGTATCCATGCTAATTACTCCTCTATGGTGGATGCAATAAACAATTTTGACATAGACAAAGAGGTAGCTATCCCACTCATGGAGAAATTGATCCCAAGACTCCAGGATTTGAAGATAATGGTTGTGGGAGCCAAACATGATGTGAATAAGCATGACAACCTCCAACCAACCCTTAGAACTTGGAATGGAATCCAAGAATTTGATGGAAAGATTGGGCCTTTAGAGGCTAAAATAAGAGAGTTGGTTAAGAGCTTTCATGAAATGAATCATGGTCTCCTGCTAGACATATTGAAGAATAGTGGTGACATCGAATTCCTATAGGATTGGAGAAAGGAGGCCAATGAGGTAATTTCAAATCAAGCAGCCAAGATTTGTAAAGAAAATAATATGAGCATGTTAAAGAAAAACATGGATATGCTTTCTCAAGAAGGAGTTGCTTTGGAAGAGTTTGATAAGGAGGAAAATCAAGTTACTAAATATGCTCATTATTGGTTGAAGGTGGACAATATTACTAGTTTCAATTGACCCATAGAGGAAGAATTTCAAGCCTAGAAAGATAAATACTTGGATGTCTTGGAGGATTGAATTGCTGTCAGGGGGTAACCATTACAATTTTGGTCTTCTGATCTACAACAATGGTGAATAACATATGGGAGAAAAACAATACATGGCCTGGAACCGGTACAAATTAGGCCTTTGATAAAGTAATGTCAAAAATATTGTTTTCTCCCTAATTTGAATTTGATGAAAAGGATTTTATCTCTTATGTCTTTCTTCACTTTATTGCTTTTCTTCATTCATGTTGGGAGTACGTAGACAAAATTTTGAGAGAAAGTGGGTATATATTGCTACATCAACTTAAAGATGCATTTTGGAAGGAGGGACTGGATCTTCATCAACAAATGTAAATGGTTTTTGTCCCATGTAACATTTCCCTCCATCTTAAATGCACATATAATTGCAAAGGGAATGCATGTTGTAAGGGTCCAATAAAAATAGGACATGTGTACTTTTTGGCCCAAAGCTTGTTTTTCTCCTTCATTTCTATAAGGAATTCAAGGCCAAAAGTATAGGTTGGTTGCTCATTAATTGATCACAAAGAATTTTGGTAAAGATAATGCAAAGAGCATTTTAGAGTTTTGTTTTAGGTTTTGAGTTAATCAATATACGTATGTAATTTTTTATAATAGTACTAGCAATTGAATAGAAAATGGTGCAAATTCAAGACCATTTCTCTCCTCTTGTACTCGTTTCATGGATTATAAATAATATGATCAAGGATTATCTTATTTGTCTTCATTGATTTCTAGTGGATTTGTAGTTTTTTTCTTGCTTTTAATTTAAAGAATTAATGAAAATGCTTGGATGAAGCTATAAGTTCATATATGTTGAGTACTAGGATCTTTATAAGAAGTTATGGTCAAGAATACAATGAATGTGATGTTGTAATGTAGTATTATCAAAGTTTAATGATGCTATGTATTGTTTTGTTGTCAAATTGTATGTGTGTTGAGTTTGACCCCATTCCTAGGTTAAGGCACATATTTGAGTTGTGTATTCATGTTACATCTTGTCGGTCGTTCAAAAACAAATCAATTTTATAAACATATTTTCAAATGGACTACAATTATTATTTTATGTTAAGTTTCTCCATTCTCATGCTCTAAATGTTGAGTGTTGTCAAGGAGTAACCAACTTCTTAATACATTCCATTTATTGAGCTATTATATGAGAATTTATTTGTTATTTGCAATGTACTCAGTTATTTGGTGCAGAGGTCTTTAAGTACATTGTGGGATCACCCTCCTAGGTCTTGCAAAGTCCAAAGTGCAGGACGAAAGCATTGTTGCTTTCACTCGTTCGTTGGCCAATCCCTTTAGGTTGTTGAGAATTGGAAATGGAAAAGTCCATAGGATTCCTTGAAGATCAAATTGGTTCTTGAAAAACCACCAACATGCTCAAAACACTTCTATGTGAATTAGACCATTCAAATGCCCTCTTTTTGTTAGATTTGTAAGTGGGTCTAAAATCTATGAAACCATTAACAAACCTCATATAAAATCCACACAGACGAAATAATCCATTGAGTTGAGTGAGATTCATCAAATAGGCTAGTTAGCAATAGCCTTGATCTTCTCAAGATCAACTTTCACCCCCTCAGCACTGATGATATTACCAAGATAGAGGAGCTATGTCATACCAAAATCGCATTTGGAATCCTTAGTGTACAAGGGATCACTCTCCAAGATACCCAAGACTTCCTTGAGATGCCTCAAATGCTCCTCCCATGTCTTATTGAATATCAAGATGTCATAAAAAAATATTAAGAGAAATTTCCTCAACTACTTCTTGAACACCTGGTTCATACAACTCTAGAATGTGGCTAGTGCATTAGTTAACTTGAAGGGCATCACCAAAAACTTGAATTGTCCTAAGTGGCATTAGAATATTGTATTCTCTATATCCTCCTTCCTCATCTTGATATGATGATACCTAGATCTCAAATCTATGATCTTGGAAAAGTAACAAGCCCCATGTATCTCGTTGATCAACTCATCTATCCTGTTGTTTATTGTCTTTTTGTTTAAAGCCCTATAATCAATATACATCCACATTTTTCCATCATTTTTCTTCACCAACACCTCTATTGATGCAAATGGGCTTTTGTTGGGTTTGATGTGCCCTATCTCCAACAAATCCTTACTTGCCTTTTCTATTTCATCTTTGTGCCTCTTAGGATGTATGTAAGGAGTGGTAATTACTGGTTTGACACCTTCCTCCAGATCTATGATGTGCTCAATCCCTCTCTCTGACATCACTCTAGGAGGGATTCTCCCAAATACCATGCTATGTTGTGATATCAACTTATGGATGTTCAGACAATAATTTATCTTCTATTGATTTGTAACTGTAGGCATCATGAGACACTTAGCTGCCCACTCAACTTGCTCATGTCTGATTAACCGTTCCATCCTTTTGAAGGACACCACTCTAGGCCCCCATATATTAAGCCTCTAAGAAGTATCTTCTTCTAATTGGCCTCAAACTTCATTTCCATCTTCTGAAGATTAAAAGAGAACTCCACAAGGTACTTAATCCAATGCATTCCCAACACCATATCGGTATCCCCAATGTTAACCACATAAAATTCATCATTCATCTCATACTTCCCCAATCACAAACTCAAATTAGAGATCTTACAAGTACAAAAGAGTTTGTACCCATCAACTACCATGACCTTAAAACCCTCATGTTCTTCCATTTTCAATCTTCTCCTATTCATGCAGCCCTCACCAATGAAATTACGAGTGGCACAAGTATCAATGAGTGGTATAATTTTTTGACCATGTAATGTCCCTCTAACCTTAAATGTGTCTGCTTTTTGGATGCTAGAGAGTTGGGAAATGGTACCACCATTCATTGGATCCTCTTTTGATGAGTTTTCCTCATCACTACACTCCAAATTGGACTACTAATTTGATTTTTCTGATGTTGTTTCGTCAATAGAAAAATATTCTATTTTCTTTGCTTTCACCTTCACATTGCATTTCTGCGATGGGTCCCAAGGCTCTCTACAATGGAAGCATAATTTATTCCTTCGAAGGTCATTAAGGTGATCATTATCCAACCTATTACTCTCATGATGTGGTTGGTGTGTTTTCTTATATATGAAAAGATTTCTTATCCTTGTCCTTCTGTTGGGGAAAACTCTTAAATTGGAATTTTCTTCTAAGAGTAGAAATCTCCATATCTCTGGCCTTCTTAATGGCCTCATGTAATGATGATGGATTAATTTTCTTAATACAACCTCATAAGGGATCCGAAAGACCATCCATAAAAAAAATAATAAGCCTCCTCTATGAAATCTCTGTGATTAAAATTGAAAGTCTTTAAAATTCCACCAAATATGCCTTCATAAAACCCCATTGTTTGAGTTGAGCCAACTCCTTGAAATGCAACACTAGACCTTTCATGTCAAACCTTTCTATCAACGTCTCTGTGAACTCAACATATGAATCAATTTGGTCATGATCCAAGGTGATCATACCATGGTGCCACCACTCATGCACACTACGATCCAAGTGTATAGTTGCATACTTGATAGCTTCGTCCTCTTGCATTAGGTTGATATGGAAATATGTGTCCAACTTTTGAACCCATTCCCTCGTTGTGGTCTTTCTCGAGCCATAAAAATAAGGAATGGATAATTTCCCCACCTTTCGTTGCAACTCCTGATGGTGTTGTCTACCACTCCTATGTGGTTGGTGTTTTAACCTGAGGTCCATGTAATCACAAAAGGACATCTCAACCTAAAACTCCAATCCTAAACCTCTCCAATCCTATAAAATATGATCTTGTAGCTCCTGTTGGGTCAGCTCGTCCTCTACCCGAGGATTAAATCTCAGCTAGAAGTCAGGCATTAAGGGTCTAGAATTAGCTTTCTGGCTTCTACCTTGCTAATTTGTGCCTCTATTAATCACCGAACCTTCACCATTTCCATTGTTCCTGTTGTGCCCTTTGTTGCCCTCATTGTTCTTACCGTTGTTTTTGGCATTATTCCCTTGATTGTTATTGTTATCCCCAAAAAACCGTTGATTCATTATGTTCATCATTTGCACTAAACTATATTTTACCTCATGCTACCCTCTAAGGTTCTTCATGTGGTTATTCCCTGTCACTCATTTCTCCCTCTTCTTTCGATTATGAACTAAATAGGTTCTCAACTCCCCTCTATCTTCTACTCATGTAAGTGTATACTCTATGTTTTCTTGATTCATGAAAGGTTTATATCATCAACAACCCTCTAGGATGGCAGGATACTTTGCTTTGATACCACTGTAATATGTTGCCCTATTTTTCCCTTTATTTTTTTTATTTTTATTTTGATGAATATTTTGAGATATGTTTGCAATGTTTGATACAAAAATATAATGCAAAAAAAAGAAGATATTGCAATAATATTTTCAACTCAAAAACTGAACATATATAGGGAATACATAGTTGAAAATTCCATATTTTTGTATCAGCTTTGATACACAATATTTTCACAAAATATTGACAACCGAGTTCATAAAATATCCCATGTTATCTAAAACAACAATACCTAGAAAATCTGGGAGTTACAAATCATGAACTCGTAGGTGAGATATGCCTTCAAACCATTTGAAAATGGATGCTAGGTGCAAGTAACACCTCCAATGGAAGAAATGATGCCAACATAGTGCTCTCTAGCCCTAGGCGACCTCCCAAGAAGTAGCACGCTTCCCCAAAACCCTAGCCATCCCTTCTCAAATACTCCAAAATCCTCTCAAAGTGTATGACTAACTCTAGAAATGGTACGACCAACATAAGAGTTGCTATTGCTCCTCAAATTTGCTGCTAATGATCTCCAATCTGCTCAATAGGATGATCTTTCAAATCTAAAATGTATCTATGAAGCTCAACTATGATTTCTGAAGTGAAATCACCAAGAATCCTCTAGACTGTGTCTCTCAACAGTGTAGAGAATGTTACTCGTAAGGAATTTTGTCCTCACAAACCCTGAGAAGAATAACCTCCTCCAAGAAACAAGAACAAACTCAATATTCAATCTAGCATAAGAGAAGAATGAGCCCAAAATGCCTCTTTATAGCCTCCTCAAAACCCTATGACCCCCTTTGAGGAATAAAATGATTTTATTTTTAAATTAAAAGGACTCCCATATGACTCCCTAGGTGCCCGACTTTAAGTTATAACATTGTTTACTTTATATTTTCCCCTTATGTCTCCCATGGTCCCTTTAATAAAGTGACACAAAATAACATAAGTTAAATAATTAATTTAACTTTAATAATGTTATGTTATTTTAAAATAATTGCATTAGACCAAATAAATATTGAAATATGGATATCAAATGCACTCACTGACACTACTAAAAATAGCAGGATGACAACTAGCTTTTTCAGTGCCCAAAATTGACTTACTAATAATAGTAAGTATGGGAGAAAAATCTAAAAACACTATAGAAAAAGGAAATACACAACTCCCAACCACACCAAGCAAGATAAATGGTCACCAAAATTTATTAACTACACTTCGTTAGCCTATGAGAGCAACTAAATAGGCTAACTCTTCTAAACTACTGAATAGGCTAGGAAGGGGACATTACAGTGCCAAGGTGATGATGGATACCCTGATAAAGGATATGTGGTGCAGAGGTTTGAAGAACTACTTGGATAGAGAAATTGTTGGCATTGGCCTCCACCCAAATAATGAGCTATGGCCTTGTATCACTTATGGATATAATGGCTCATGGATCCCCTTTATTATCCAATCCATTAGGGGTGGATGTTGTGGCTCAATGTATGAAGGAAAAATGGGGTATCTTTCTCAAAGTGGTTGCAAGAATAACCTATGTTGGAGAAGTGGACTATTCCTTTATCTAGGATGTACCAATTTCAAGGATATGATTATGGGCAGATGACTAATACCAGACTAGGGTGCCCTCATTTTTGGTATGTGTATGGTTGCCTAATATCTTATTACCATAGTTGGGGCCAACGTTGTCTTATGACTATTACCTATTTTTCACTACTAGCTCAAATAGGTAGAGCTGAATTGCAAATTCAAATCAAAAGGTACACAAGTTGTTTAAAATTTTCTGCTAAGTACTCATTATTGTGCAATGTTTCGTTACACTATAAATTTTAGTAATATTATGCAAAAAACATCTCAAAATGATATCATAAGTTTGCATAATTTTTGTTGTTTTATTCATAATGTACAAACCAGAATCCCACACAAGCCATGGGAGTAACTCAATTTGATTTTCATAATCAAATAAGGGATGCATGAAGTAAAATAGACTATACAACTGATAATAAAGAAGGCATAGGGTAGAAAGTGATTCGTCATTGCCTGGAGTGATGAATCATTGACAAGTTGAGGTCTTCAGTTGTGGCTCCAGCTCCAGCTCCAGCTCCAAGCTCCAACGCACCTATAATGTTGATAAAAGTGTGGTTAGAGAAATGCGAATCAAATCCTATCATATGCCTACGCTACCAACAAAATTATAGTATACATTTGATCAGGAATCCATCAGATGATTTCAGATTTCAAAGGCATAATACTCAAGAGGAAAGCTTTCAACTTCTTTTATTTTGCTAAAACGTTTGTTCACTGTGCAGGAATAGGTTTATTATGTTCGTGATCATCTTATCAGATATGTGGAGTAAAACGGGCTCCCACAAGGGTCGAGCCTGGCATATCAAGAAGGTATGAAGGTATTCTCTCATTCAACGTTCATTTATGAGAGTCATCAAGCATCAAAGAAACAATCATCATCTAGGACTGTCATCAAGAAGTATAATAGCATGGTAAAACAGATTGAGCAATTATCCTTTGCTCATCATTCAAAGGCACAATTAAAGGAATATATTAAGAGAGCATTGATTGCATTTATCATCTCTTGTTTCAGCTCTGCCTTTCATTTACATTCACACTTTGATGAGGCATTGAGCCCTTTTATACTAAAGGGAAAGCAGAGCACTCAAGCAATTCAATTGTTTCTTACAACTCCAAGGTACATACACAGTCTACAAAAGACTCAAGAAGAGCATATTAACTTCAACATCATAATGAGGGCAACATGGGCATATTTTGTATTGCATTGCAAATCATCAACAAGAGTCATTATCAAAAGAATCAAGGATATGACAAATAAACATATTTGTTTTCAATAGAAAAGCAGCAAAATATGGCTTAGACAACATTACAAAGGCATGGAGGTTCAAATATTAGGTCATAGTCTTGTACATTCTAGTCTTCGTATCAGCTACAGAGGGCACAACTATGTTTCATACCAATAAAACAGTATTGTATTTGATCATATGAAACATAAACAAGTATCTACAGGTTTTCCATGGCAAAGAACAATGAAGAGAGGATAGTCTACTGTCATGAATACTAAGGGATCATAGTCATGGAGGGAAAATAAGGTAGCAATGTCAAGGTAAAGGACAACACTCACAAAGTCACCATGAAGGATAGTTTTGAATATCAAATGGTCACCAAGCTGTGTGAGGAGTATAATCATAGATACCTTGGGACAGTCTCTCATAAGAAATTATAACTACATTATTTCAACACTGAACAAGGCCAATGAACGATTGACAATACTTCATAGAGTACCTTATTTCTATTATCTAGTCAAAGCTGTAAGATGCAGTTGCTAAAAGCAAATGCAAGAGCTAATAAGCTATTAAGTAATCAATAACAACATGCTATGAAGGCAGCCAGAATGGAACTGCAGAATGCAGCCCCATTTAAAAAAGATATAGAGTGCACACAAATAGTAAAGAACAAGAATCATTCAAAGGTTTGATCACAATTCTTGTAAGAAAAAAGACATATGATTCTACAGAGAATGTCAGGTTTTGCATACAGATGTGCACAATAATGACGCAACAAAAAATGGATGCTACAGTAGTTAGTGAGGGTTTTCTCTAAAAAAAATAGATTTATTGTTATCCCAATTTACCCATGTGAGGGTTCGCTTTAAAAAAGATACAGAGTGCAATGAATCACAAATACATCACTAAACCCAGATCAAAAAATGATACTCGCAACCTGCAAGTCAATACATAATACCCAAAATGATCTTTATATAGTCGTGGTTGTCAAGTATGGAGAGGATACAAAAGGCAACGAATTTCAAGTACCCAGAAGATGCCATGGCTAGGGTTCACAAGAGAAATCCCGGGTAGAATATAGATACAAAAACCCTCATCGCAGCCGTAGAGGTTAAGAGAGTTTCTTTTCTTTTCAATTATAAGTTAAGTTCTCAGCTATATCACAATGATCAGTGTCATAGAATTCAAGGAAGAAGAGTGCTATGAAAGAATAAAGATGATTTTATGTACATCAAAAGCTTTCCATAGTACAAAGATAAGAATGGTGAAACTTACACAAAATTCTTGTACAATAGATGCTCTCCAAAATCTTTAGAAATGAGCCTCAAAGATTCTCTAGTGGCAGCATTATTAGAGAACACAAAAGAGGAAAACGCATCAAAGAATGTGATATGGCCGCGGCTGTAGAAGCCATGAAATGATTAAAAAAAGAAGAGAAACTGACTTACCATCAAGTCAAGTAGAGATTTGAATCTCCCAGCAGAAGATTCAGGCACCTTTCATGAAGGAATACAGAGAAATATGGTGAAATTTTGAGCTCCAGCATCAAGCAAAGTCTCAGAAACCCTACTCAGCAACATGGCGACCGACTTCTTCATGAAGCTTCTCCAAAGTCAAAGTAAAAGATGCGAAATGATTAGGGTTTCACCTTTTTTCCTCTAACTCACGGTGACTTTGGATGAAATTCTTGAAGAATAAAACAAAATCATTGTTTTATTTTTGCCATGATTTGAATTCTTAAGTCAGGTTGACTAAATGCATGATGGTCGACTATTGTCAAAATATTTACAATATGCATGTGGTCGGCCTTTTTTCTATGTCTTATGTGCCAAGGTGTGGTTGGCTTAAGTTATTAAATGGGAATGCATATTTTAATATATGCTAAGTGTGTATAAAGTCGTGAGAAGGGAGTAATACTTTCAATTTTGCAAGTGAATTATTCTTTTATTATTTGCATTAATCAATGTGAGCTAATTAATTAAATGATATGGTATAAATCATTTAATTAATTTAGCATCTTAAAATGCAAATTAGAGACATTATGTAAAGCTGAGTTGTAACTATAGCCTCAACTGAAGATTGATCATGCAAGGACGGAGTTTCAATTACCATGGGCGAGTTGATAAGAACGAGGGGGTTGTTGCACATTTAGACTCATTGTTTACAGATTTCTAGTTCAGTTTGAGTTACAAATCAGTTATACGCATTGTGATTGCGAGTTTGAGACTGAGTTCACTCATTTTTGCATGAGTTTGAGCCTTCTTTTAAGGGATTTTTCCTTTTTCTTGTGGATTTTCCTTGGAGTTATCATTTTATCACTGAATTTGACTTTTAGTTTCATGTTCATGCACTTTGGAGTGCGTTCTCATTGTATATATTGGAAAAAGTTTATCTTTTTCCTCTAGTTCTTGTTTTTCAGCCTTTGCATTCTGCAAAGAGAAATATCTTGTAACTCAACATTTTAGATTTAATATAGTTTTACAGCTTTACAGGTTACATAAGTCATCACTTTTGCAGAGGTTTTCCTTCATGATATTAATTGAAAAATAGTTCACCTTTCCAATTTCAGGTGTTTTGTATGGTTTAAATAATTTGATGCAATTTTGATGAGTTTCATTTTGAAAACCTTCAAATTTCTGTCATGTTTATGCATGCATATTTACAATTGCAGTTCGTCACAGGTCGTTAATTGTGCTCAAAAGTTGTTTTCTTTTTCCTCTAATTTGTGAAAACTCAGTTTTCCTTAATAGGGAAAGAATACATATAGCCTTTTAATGAGTTATTAATGTGTTCAAAGTGCTCAAATTGGACTGTGTTAGCAAATTTTCCTGAGGGTATAAATTGTGAATCATTCTGCAAGTTTTCCATTAATTAGGTGCATCACTGAAGTTTTAGTTTTAGTTCATGCATTTAGTTCAGTCTTTCTCACCCTTTTCTCAAAACAAAATCATTCAAGTACCTAATTGATCGTCATATAGGAACCAACCTAGAATCTGGAGGTCTATCTTCGCCATAGGAATACCCACAGCCTGAAGATAGTTCCCATGTTTCAACAGATTGTTGAATTTAATCATTCAAGCGTTCAGGTGCAATCTGATTGACAACAATGACCTCTAGCTCTCTTGTGGAGATGAAAAACTATGTAATATATTATCTAAGCCTTTTTGTTGCATGTCTCTCTTGTGGAAATGTCAATACTATGTAATGTGTTATCCAAGCCTATGAAGCAACCATCTATATATTTTTTTGTATATACTACCAGTTTTACTTAAAAAAAACAAAATAGTAAAAAATTGAAAGTTAATATATAAAAATACAAAACAAAAATATAAAATAAAGAATGTATGATCAACATAATAAACTTTAAAAATAAAATTTAATATATAAAAAGAGAAGACACGATGCAAAGGACATGAGCTCAAACCCTAGCGGGCTCCTCTCATGGGTGCAATGGTGGATTTGTAAGTGATGGCACTGCAAATGGATAAGTTTCTGGGGAGAAGGATGACATAGAGGATGAAGATGGCTTGAATGAAGACGTTGCTTATGGTGAAGACTAGGTTACTAGCTATAGCAGCTCTGATGTAGGAGCTAAAGAGGTTGATTTCCATGCTCACAAGGGATGGGAAATGGAAGATGCTGATGTTTCTGACGAGGATCTACATACCCTTGAGAATATTTTCCCTTTTCTCCTGTGATGAATTTGGCTTTGATCTCTCTGGTTTTGAGTATGATTTGGCTGTTGAGGAAGATGAGTTCCTTCTTGATATTCTTTTAGAGGCTCGTAGGAAGTCATCGGGGTGTGAGGCTGTTGGGAAGAATGTGGAGGAGACTCATTCTCCTTTTTTTGGGCTACATAAGGGCTTCCTTATTCAATAGTCTCCTATTCAATATGATTGCTTGCTGTAGAGTATTAATGGAGTGGAGGATGCTTCCACTTTTTCCGCTCTTGCTTCCCCTAATCTGTGGGGAGGTAGTTATTAGTTTTCTTTGTGATGGTAGATGTTCTCTTGGGGTGGCGTTGCTTCTTCAGACTGTGAGGTGTTGGCTGAGTCTCCTATGGATTTTGCTCTCTCACTTACGGTGGCTATTCCTACTCCCAAACCTATGATTTTGGAGGATCTTTGTGCTAAGGATATTGAAATAGATGTTCTTGATTCTATGCTTGTTGAGTTGTTGGATTGGCTCTCAAGCTCGCTTGTTGGGAGATTTAGTGGTAATTGTCCAAATATTGACTCTGTCAAAAGATGGGCTCTTAGGGTATGGCTTCTAAGAGGTTAGGTTATGGTAATTGCTATGTGGATCAATTGTTTTCTTTTTTCATTTTCTTATATGGAGGATTGCAAGGATTCTTAGTTAAGGCCCTTGGTTAATGGGTATGAATGCTCTTTATCTAACAAATTGGTCTCCCAGTTTCAATCCATGGGATTTTAAGTTTCCTGTTTGGGTTTGTTTGCCAAGATTGCCTTTGGAATTATGGAATGAAAAGGTTTTTATGATCATTGCCAATTCTTTTGGGCAATTTTGTGTTACTGACTCTATTACCAAATCAAAGAAACATTTGGTGTTTTCTAGATTGCGGGTATTTGTGGAGAGGAACAAGGTGCTTCCCACTCACTGTACCTTATCTTGCAAGTATGGTACTTGGGTTCAACAAATGGAATTTGAAAGGTCTCTTATTATTTGCAATGCTTGTTAGAAAGTGGGACATGCTGCTTCTACTTGTTTGGCCAATAAGGATTAGCAGTTTGTATGGAGAAAAAAATTGCCTCCTATTTTAGAGTAGTATTCTTCTTCTTGCATGGAGGTGTAGAGGGAGGATTGTAAAGGAAAATTTTCTTCTAATTTTTCCACTCTTATTAAAGATTCGAGGCTACATGATGGATCTGAAGGTGTCATTTTAGATTCTCCTAATAATAAGAAAATGAGATTGGGAGAGAAGGATCCTAGGTCAAAGGTTAACCAACAATTTTTTTACCATTTCTTTAAACCACCTTGAGCATTATGCTGTCATGTTGTTGGTTCATTGTTTCTGTTTTTTGATTTCTACAGTGTAGTGCTTGCTGTTTCTGATTGGTTGTTGTTTCCCAATCTGTCTTCTTGGGCTGTTATGCCCTGATGTAATGCTTTGTATGGGATCAGGGCCCTTCCTTTCTTATCTAATAAAAAACATAATAAACTTTAATATCATTTGTTCAATATATGATTATTTTCATTTAATTATGTAGATACCTAAAAATGATTAATGAATTTCATCTAAATCATCATCACTTCTTGTCATCATCACTTTAATTAAATATTATTTAATTATTTAATTAAGCTAACACATTATCCTCTTTAATTAAATAATTTTTAATTATTTAATTATTTCATCACTTTCCCTCATCAACATTAATTAAATTAATTTATCATTTTCTTCCAACCACTATAATTAAATAATTTTTTCTTTAATTTTTCTCATTCACACAAATTAAATAATTTTTAATTATTTAATTAAATTCTTAAATTCCTCTATTTACCTTGATTAAATAATTTTTAATTATTTAATTAGCTAATATTTCCTCTAAAATCAAATAAATTATTTAATTTGACTTTTCTATCTTTAAATTCTTCTAAAAATAAATAAAATTAATATTTTATTTATATGAATTAATTAAGTTTATTTATTTAATTCTATTTATATTCTTCCATCTCTAAAAAACAACCTCAATTCACTCACTCATGCAATCAATCATCTCATCCATACAACCACTTAACTCCACATCTTAGCCCTTCATCTTGACACTTGTTGCTTGAACGTTCTTCATGATCTTTCAACCAATTTCATCCATTGATCTCCCAAAACATCCTACACCATTGATCATGTGTTTGTGAAAGCTATAAAAAAGCTATCATTTAACCATTTTACTCTCCACAAATTTTGAGAAATCAAGCCATCTATGCATCCATTTTGTGAATGAAGGTTATGCTAAGGTCAAAGATCAATCCACATATATTTATCACAATATTATCATACACAATGGAGTAAGGTTAGACATGTTTATGGAGGTAAGATTGATATTATTTTGTTTTTCTTTCTTTGTGCACACATTATTGAATTAAGTTTATTTGATCATCCAATTGGATTTTTATTGACTGTTTTCATAATAATCCTCTACAAATTATAATGAATAAAATAATTTTAATGAAATAATTATATATTTTAATAAATTAAATAGTAAATAATTATTTACTTAATTATATAATTAAATAATTTATTAATTTTTATTTTTTTTTAAATTTAAGTAGCAATAAAATAGTAAATAGTTTTTTTTAGATATTTTAAATATGTTTTATGTTAAAATAAAATAATAAGATACAAATAAATATATATTACTACTTATGCTTTAGAAAAATATAGATAAATATAAAAAAATAATATATATCTTATAAATTTTTTAGATTATTTAAGAAAAATAAATAAATTATCGAGTAAATAAAATAACTTTAAATTATATCTATCTATATTTTTTAGACATGTATTTAAAATATCTATTTTTTAAATAACTAATAATGATTTCAAACATTAATGTAAACAAAACAAACATAATTTTTCATCAAAATTCTTTCCCTTTAGAATCTTCCTCCACAAAAAGTATTTGAGATTAAAATTACGAAATTAAACCAATTTTCTAGATAAAAAATGACTACGAGTGGCACTGGGCACGGCAGCGAGGACACGTCGAAATAGAAAACTGGCTCGAGTAACACCTCTATCCAGTGTTAAAGTGTGTGTGGCTGCTGCCAATGGCTGCTGTACTCAGAGTTGTGTCCTGCTCTTCCCCCTGCTTTCTGTGGGGTAATGTCTCTTCATATTCATGTAGGTGGAGCAAAGGTAATGGTAGGGATGGGAGCTCCCGTCTCCTAAAAACACGACGACCCAGAAACAAGGGAACGATAAGAGCAGATGCTGTTTCCAGACAGACATGGCTTCCTGGTTTAGACCCACCTCCATACCTGGATGGCTCGTAAGTTGTCATTCGCAAAACTGTCTTATTTCATTATTAAAGGAATGCTTGCTGCAATATCAAGATGAATAAATACGTCACCAAGAATCCTTCCCTATTTTCTCCCTGACCTTAGATGCCTGTTTTTAATATTTCTTATTTTCAATTTGCAACAGCTTCATCAAGGATGAGGAATAATCAACATCTTCTTAAAAACTTTCTAGAATTCAGAAACTCAATTTTGTATTCAAGGATACCGTACTCTCTTTTGTATCTGATTTCTCCTGTTTATTTTTTTGTTGCTTTTTTGTACTTCAACATGGGGAGGATGAGGAGGTTTCCATAGCGTGATCTTTAATCAGCATAGATATTTCATAGCTAGTTTACCAACACAAAGCTTATTTCATTAAAAATCATCTTAATGATTATACTCTGGTTCTATTAGTAATTTGCTCAAGGAAATAAACCTTAGAATTGTGTTCGCTTATGTGCTAGAATTGAATTGATTGTAGGTAGTTTCGTACATGGAGTGACACAATTAGGAACTGAAATACACAGGAAGACAAAGCTCAACCAACACAATGCAGGGGGTAGATGGAGATGAATCAAACACACAATATACAGAAAATATTAAACACAGAATTTTGTCCAAACTGTTCGAAGTGCTTCAACACTCAACTATTCATTGATCACTTTATTTCTTAATCAATTGATACAAAACCTTTACAAATTGTCTCTTATTATAAAGGTCTAATCAAAACATTACTAGAAAGATCTAGTCCTTATCTTATCTCTAGAAAATTCTAAAACAATCTATTTTAAACTTATCTAGAATCTTTCTCCTCTCTTTGTTCTGGAGCATTCCATTTACAATTTTGCCTTTTTCAATTAATTAATAATGTGGTGCGAGAAATTAATCACCAACATTCCCTCTTAATTTCGACCACAAATGCTTTAACATCTTTAATTCTCAAACTCTATCTTCATAATGTCTTTGCCAACTGATCTTTAGATATATCAATCTTGAATTAGTTTTTTCCAAATTATCTTACATCTCAAATATCCAAACTCTCTTTGATTTCTTTTTATTTAACACGTGAATATTTATGCTTGTACAAATTTTTGAATATACATGTAACTTGTTACCAATTCAACCCATCAATACATTCACAATTCATTAGCATACATTTTGTCATAGTTTCTTTCTTCCACTCATTAATCCAACACATATTTTCAGAATGCTTTTTAAATCCACAAATAGTACAAGGATGTAGATCTCCCAACATGTTTCATTTTTATGTCCTTGTTTGTTACAATAATAACATTGCATTTATTGAATTGACTTGTTTGTAACTGTATTACCTGCAACATTATTTTTATTTCTTTTACCACCAACATATCCAAGGCCTCCATTTTTTGCCCTCACTCTTGGTTCAATAGGCTCTTTAATTCCTTGCCCATACTTTCCCAATCATTTTTCTTCATAATCCATTCTTTTCATAATCTTAAAACTGACATTCTTTGCAAAAACATCTTTTATTCTTATCATTACAGTCAACAGATTTATTGATTCCAACACATTGCTATCTCCAACCATACACTTTCGAAGAAGCTTTAGCTATATCACACAAATCATATGTATCACATGAGACATCACAAAGTAAAGGATTTAATCTTAGACACTCATTTTCCTTCTAGCATGTTGCAAACAATAGATTTAATTGATCATTTTTTTCTTTCAATTTTGATATTTCATCCTTCTGTGAACTATTTTCCTTTGCTAATTTTTTATTTTTCCTTTTAACTTTATCTATTTATTTTTTCTAGAATATCATTTTCACATAAATATTCATAAATGTCCTTTCTTAATTGCTTTATCTTTTCTATCAATTATGAATTACACTTTTTAACTTTCATCAATTTTTTTTTCTAAAATATTTTTTTCACACATTAATTTTTCATTTTTCTTCACTATTTTTCTAATATTTCCCATTGAAACAAATAATTTCCTTAATCAATTGAACTTACCTGATGTGGCTGCATTTCGCTAAGATTCAATTTGCTTCAACAATCTCCTTCCTTGATGACAATAATTTAATGGTTTCGTGTGCCTTCTTTTCATCCTTTCTATGATGATTTTAATTCGTTTTTCAAAATGGCTCTCAACACTTTCCTTTACTTGGGCAATAATCTTTTCTGATAGCTACAAATAATTCAGACTTCTGCAATGATAATATGGTAGCTGCTTCTGCAGCCTCTTTTGGTAGCTTCAACAAATGCTGGACCTTCTCTCTGACAACTTCACAAATATCTGTGAACTTCCTATTGATAGCAACAATCTCAGAATGCTATGACTCTTTGATTTCCACTTCTTAGCAAAACATTCAATTTTCCTTCACCTCTTCATGGTACCATTTATTCTATTTAGCAACATTTCCTTTTCTGTGATATCTTTTAAAAGAAAGAAAACTGTGATTGAAAAACCGCGACTCACCTTTTGGCATGACCTACTTCTCAATTTGGCAACTTCAATTTCTCTCTGAAAATTGCGATCCAATCTTTGACATTGGTGATTCAACAAAAACTACAATCTCTACTTTTTAACAACTTCTCGCTTCCTCTATTGGCGGCCAGAGAAAACCTCACAAAACTGCAACTTCAGTCTTCTTTTCAAACAATGATCTGCCTCCTTTCTTTGTTGATGATGATAGTCTTTCAAATTGCAATATGACTTTGGTGGTGGAAATCTCTGCCACAAACAACAGCTTCATCTTTTTCTATTTCAGCAACTCCTCTCCAAACATGCAATCCAATCTGCTGTGATCTACCTTCCATCAATCAACAATTCCTTTCTTACGATTTCAGTGATTTCCTTATTTAAGCTCCTGTAACACGATTAATGGCTCTTCCTCGATCTCTCCTGGATCTTCATACAATATTCTTCTCAAACTTCAACTTTCTCAATCCTCCATCTCTGTTACCACTATGTAGGGGGTGGACGAAGATGAATCAAACACACAACATACAGAAAATATTAAACAGAAATTTTTTCCCAAACTGCTCGGAGGTACTACAACACTCATCTATTCATTTATCACTTCATTTCTTGATCAATTAATACAAAGCCTTTACAAATTCCCTCTATTTATAGAGGTATTATCAAAACATTACTTTAAACATCTAATTCCTATCTTATCTCTAGAAGCTTCTAAAACAATCCATTATAAACTTATGTAGAATCTTCCTTCCCTCTTTGTTTTGGAATATTCCATTTACAATTTTTCCTTCTTCAATTAATTAATAATGTTGTGGGAGAAATTAATCACCAACACACAAGTTATTTGCAAACACCTTGGAAGCCCAAACCACTTTTGTTTTTTATAATTAGTGGTAAGTCCTGAGTTAAGGAGGTGTTATGTCATTTTCCCTAATCATAGTGAATTTAATCTCATCTTCTACACTCACCATTAGTGGATTTCATTGTAATAATTTTCTTTTTAAGTTGTAGACCCATTTCCACCTTTTTTGAGACAATAAATCGCTATCTCTTTTTATCATGCATTATCTATGGATGTATCTTTATAGAAAATGTTAACTCACAGGCTTATTGATTAAAGAATCAACAACTCTTCATATTTAGCTATAATCATTCATTCTAATATTCTCTTTATGTATATCATTTCATACCTTAGTTACTGCCAAATATCCTTCTTCCAAGCATAATTGAGAACTAGAATGAATGTCAGAGGATAGGTTTCTTGGCATCCTGTCCATGTTCTCAATATTGGCTCCATCATGAATCAGTTGTCATGGTTCTCTCCCCATTGCATTACTGCTAAGAAGCCTTGTAGTGGGCCTACGGGATGCCTAATCATGCAACACAATGATGACATGGCCATCCAGATTTTCAATGGCATAACTTTTTTTTATAACTAGGAAGAAGACTTGTTGCACACATTGAAGACAATGAAGTTTGATATAGTCTCAGTTGTAAAAAAAAATTCTAATTATAACCTTTCAGTTTAATACTTATGATAAGTGATGTTAATTGCAATTCAATTGTTTATTCTTCCAAGTAACCACTAATGTTACAGTCCCTATTACCTTGTAACTCAATCATTTTACATTAAATCTAGGACAACCTTGTACATAAACATCAACTTATCCAACTATTCAAATTGCTATAAGCATAGTTACAAGACTTAGACTTGGCACAAACTCAGCAGGCTGATTTTTGATTGAGAATTGGACTGAGAAAATTGGAAAAAAATAAAATATAGCTTTTTCTAATGATTTAAAGCTTTTACTATGTACCCTTCACCAAATAAAATTTAAAGGGATAATAAACTAATCAAATAGAAGCTACTTGGATCACATGCACAAGTATATATCAATAAAATGAGTACAAAAGTAGGTTTAGGTTGAAGGAAACAAATTTTATAAATATTTAAATATTGTCAAGTGTTTTAGATAGACAAAACTCATGGATTATAAAATCCATGACATTAAAACAAAAATCAAAACTACAACTATGACTAGGAGGAGCTTGTATCACTCAAACCAACATCTATAGCTCTATGGTTAGTCCTACACTGACACTTGAGACAATTCCTTGATGCTGATGTAACCATGATATTTGAGTGTCTGTTAGTGACATCAACATCCAAGGGATTTGGCCGTGCCCTCTTCTTCTCCTCTGCCACAACCACTACCTCTGCCTCAAGATCACCCTAATTAACCCATGAAAGGTCATCTTTAGTGAAGACAAGGTCCTCAACTTGAGTGATCCAATTTGATTGTGGATCAACCTCCTCTAATGTGATGGTGGTTAAGTTAGTGCCTAGGGTTTGCTTGTAATAGAGGCAAGGGTTGTAATGAACATAGGAAAGATCATTCAACCTTTGCATCAACAATTTTTTGCGCCTCTTGGAGTTTATGTGCCCAAATCCTAAAATGCTATATGGTTGGTTCAAGACATGTATGACAATTCTTTAGAAAAATGACACCTTACTAGTTAGCACCAAACCTCTCCCACCATGCATTTGAAATGAGAAAAAAATAAAAGTGAACTCAATCTCATTGTTCAACATTAACATGAAAAATATAGTTTTTTTTTTTTTAAAAAGAGGGGGTAAAAATTTATTCAATCAAGAAGAAAGACATTACAATCAACAAAAAGGCCCCCACACTGGGGACCACTAGGAAAAACCAGCAAAGCAAAGACCAGCACCAAAAGGAACCAAAACCACATGCCCCCAAACCCAACTTAAGAACCTTGAATATCCTCTTGGATCAGCAACTTCAACCTCTGGGAATAGTTTGAGGGAAGTTCTTCCCAACCTTCAATCTACCAAGTACCCCTATGCTCAGAAACCCATTTCGCCAAACAATCCACAACCTTGTTCCATTCCCTAGGGACATGGACAAGGGAACTGAGTCCAAAGAGGAACCAATTTGGTGAATCTAGCGAACTATTGAATCCAACAACCAATTCGCCCTTTCCAAGGAACCCTTATTCAACATAGCCACCAAAATCTGCGAATCAAACTCACAAATGATCTTGCGCCATCACAACGCACAACCCTTTTCCATAGCAATAAGGGTAGCCAAAGCCTCCATAAAGTTACTACTTTGGTACCCTTGAAAAATGGAGAAGAAAAAGATGGGAGATCCCTCATTGTCCTTGCCAACACCACCAACACCAACATAACTAGGATTAGGTCTAGAAGAACCATCAGTATTAATCTTCAAGACACCCACAGGAGGCGGGAGCCATCTACCATCACGCTAAATCTTCTTAGTGGAAGGTCGCTTGCCATTGGAACTAGGCCTCCTTGAGCCTCCACCAACTAAAACCAACCCTTGCATCACCCCCAACTCGTCAGCCTCCAGAGGGATATCCACCTCACACTTGGCTTGAATAGTTTCTTGAATCATTCCACGAGCCCGTTCCCAGACTTGATGAGAAGCTAGAATCACTCCATTAAAGACCCTACGATTCCTTTCCAACCAAATCTTCCATAGGATGCGAGAAGGGCCTATACCCCAAGCCACCTGAAGACAAAATGTCTTGGTAGGAGGCCTCCCCAAATTCCTCCAAAACTCAACAAAAAATGAAGTATGCACACAAGATTGCCTCCAAACCTCCCACCAATGGTGCTAGATAAACCTAGAGTATCTACACTGAAGCAACAAGTGTGCCACAAATTCCACACTACTCCCACATAGAACACATTTGGAAGGCCCCTAAAAGCCCCTCTTCTGAAGATTATCCCAAGTGAGACACCTATTACGAGCCACAAGCCAAAGGAAAAAGTTGCATTTAGTCCATGCAAACTTGTTCCACACATACTTCCACCAAGGAACCTCCTCCCCACCATACTTTTTCCTATGCAGTTCTTGATACCCAATAGCCACCGAGAAAACTTCCCTGGGGTTCAGGCCCAAAGCCAAAATATCATCCGTTTGCAAGGAACTACAAGTTCTACTAGCCAAAATATGAGATAATTCTTCCTAGTCCTCCACAAATCCCCCTTGAACATCCTTCCACTTGCAAACTTCCACTTGGCCAAGATTCTTAGCAACTTTAAAATCTTCCACCTGAGTCCAGCCAACCTCTACAAAGGCAAAACACATATTCTGCAGATGTGGATATAGGTCATGATTGGGGGTGACCATCCCAAGAGTTAAACTAGAAGAGAGCCTCAAACCCTCTATTACAAATCCAAAACAACCCTTGCTTAACCAAACTAGCTCCCCTTTTGAGATTGTTCCAGATCATAGATCCTTTACCTTCCAAAGAGATCCTAGGCATGTCTTTCCAATCTAACCCCTGCAAATATTTTGAGGAAAGAATCTTGGCCCAAGCTTGGTCTTGGTTAGTGCACTATCTCCAATACACCTTTGTCGCCAAAGCCTGGCTAGTGAGTACTGCTTGCTGCAAACCAAGACCACCAAACTGTTTTGGTCTACAAATATTCTCCCAACTCACTAAACTCCACTTCGAGGAAGCAAGATTACCAACCCAAAGGAATTGTCTAGATAATGCATCCAGCTCCTTAATGAAACTGATTGGAGAAATTTGTACCATACACCTGTAAATTGGGAGAGCTTGAACCATGGATTTTAATAACAAGATTATCCCAATAGAGGACAACCATCTATAATTCCAATGACTAACTTGCTCTCGAAATTTATCTAGCACATTCCTCCAAGACCCTTTAGGCAAGGGACCAACAAAGAGAGGGATACCCAAGTACACAAAAAGAAGAGCACCAATCTGAAATCTTAGGATATATGCTACTCTTGTTTGAACATGCAACAGAGTATTAAAGAAGAAAATGGAAGGCTTATCTTCATTAATTTTTTGGCCTGAAGCCACAAGGTAGATATCCAGAGCACACTTGATGCTAGTTGCTTCACAAATTGTGGCAACACCCAATAAAGCCGTATCATCCACAAATTGTAAATGGGATTGGGGAGCAACCCATTTCCCTAGTTCCATCCTTGAATAAGGCCATGTCTCACATGGGCTGGCAAGATTCTCCCTAGGCCTTTTGGCATAATAATAAATAGATAAGGAGATAAGTGGTCACCCTGCTTGAGACCTCTAGAAGTGTTGATGTTAGAACAGCTTCGGGCCTCATCCTTCCAGCCACGATATTGAAGAAATAAATTTAATATAGCCTATCGGCTATTCAATTTATTTAAGTCGATATGAAAGTGAAGAGGCGCTTCACTTGAGAAATCATTTAATGTTTAATTATTGGTAAATAATTACTAGAGGCCAACTTTGTATATTCGCCACCCTTGAAGACATATCCGTTCATATTGAAGGCCGACATCATGCTTTGAAGAGTTGTGATCTTTCTCTCTCCCGTGTATTTATATGGGTTGTCATTTGTTCATTCCATCATTGATTACACACATCCATTCATAGTTCGAGTTTATACAAGTGCGAATTTCTCTAAAGAGCAGATCAAAGCTTATAAAGGAGGCCGATATATTCATCAAAAGAGTTGTATTATCTTCAAGAGATCGCATCATATTGGTGTTGTTGTTTGGCCTCATATTCGGCCTCATTATAAAGGAGATTATTGTTTCATATTCAATATATAAGTGATATATTGTTGCTGGGTTTTTCTCCTTCAAGTGGAGGGTTTTGCCAGGGTATATGCTGTGTCTATTTGTTTGAATTCGAATTAAAATCTGCTTTTCATATCTAATCATAAAACTAACATGGTATCAGAGTGGGTTTAAGAAAGATTGTGATCAGATTTATATAAGCAGCACTATCATCTACTCTTGTTCTCATCTTCTTGCATCTATCTTATCTTCGAAAATGGTGAACGGGCTCAAGATTGAAGATAGGCTTGAAGGTGCTTCCAATTTCACATCTTGGAAGTTTAAAGTAATGCTTGGATTGGAAGAAAATGAGATTGCTGAGTTCATGGAGAGCGAAATTCCAGAACCTTCTGATGAGAATGAGAAGTCTCAATGGAAGAAGAATTGCACTAAGGCAAAGAAGATTTTGGTAGACTCCGTGAAGGACCACCTTGTGCCGGTCATCTCCAAGTTGAAGACAGCAAGGGAAATGTTCAAGACCTTGGAGGAAATGTATGAGATCAACAATACAAGTAGAGCTCTTGCATTGAGGCAACAACTTCATCATGTCAAGATGGCAAAAGGAGATTCTGTCATCTCCTTCTTCATGAAGATCACCGAGTTGAGAGATCAGCTCTCTACCATTGGGCATACGGTTGATGATAAGGATTTGGTTATGTTGGCGCTTAATGATCTTCCTCAATCTTGGGAGCCATTTATCCAAGGTATCGGCGGGAGATCAAAACTACCTAAGTTTGATCGCTTGAGGGCAGATTGCATCCAAGAAGAATCAAGATCGGTTGTGAGAGGCAATGGGCAAAGTTCTACAAATGAAGACATTCATGTACTTGCCGCTCAATCTTCGAAGAAGAAAGGAAGAGAAGGGAAGAAAGGAAACTTCAAGAGGAATAGAGATAAAAGATCAGATGGTGTCCCTGCATCTAAGAAAAAGAAGGACCTCTCCCGCATACAATGCTTCATATGTGACAAGTTTGGTCACTATGCAAAAGATTGTCCAACCAGACCTAAGCAACATGCTTTAGTTGCGAATGTGGGCGGGATCTCTCCTTAGAAGGAGTCAAGTGGATTTCTTTTCTATTCTGCCTTATCAAGCAATGTTCCAACAGATAGCATCACGTGGTTGATTGATAGTGGCGCCTCTCGTCACATTACTAGATTTAGAGAACATCTTTTAGATTTGGTGGAGAGAGATACAAGTGTTCAATTCATAATTGGAGATGATGCATGCTATTTGGTGAAAGGTGTTGGAACCTCCTCTCTTCACTTAGATTCCGGCATCTCTCTTTAGTTGAGTGATGTACTATTTGTACCTGGCATCAAGAGGAACCTTGTCTCTATTTCAGCTTTGGAGGATAAGTGATATCAAGTTGCATTCTCTGAAGGTAAAGTTCTTGCATGGCCGAAGAACTCAAGCATCAAGACTACCCGAGTAATTGGAGTTCGGCATGAGAGTCTCTACAGACTTTCCACTCGTCCATTACAGGCTTTGTTGCATGATTCATCAAGTTCGTGTCAACTTTGGCATAGAAGACTTGCTCACCTTCACTTTAGAGCACTACCAACCATGGAGAAGATGGTCATTGGCATTCCTAAACTTAGCCAAGAGCATGAAGGTACTTGCCGAGGATGCGCTTTGGGTAAGAATACTAAAGGACCCTTTCATAGTAGTGAAATTAGATCTAAATGCATTCTAGATCTTGTTCATTCTGATTTGTGTGGTCCAATGTCTGTTGCTTCTTTGAGTGGTTTCTTGTATTATGTAATTTTAATTGATGACTACTCTAGAAAGACTTGGATTTATTTCTTAAAGTCTAAAGAATCTGAGGAAGTACTTGAGAGATTCAAGGAATTTAAAGCTCAGGTAGAGAACTTGTCCAGGAAGAGGATCAAAGTTTTGAGATCTGACAATGGAGGAGAATACATCTCTGGAAGCTTTCGTAATTTTTGTATTGAGTCTGGGATTAAGAGGGAGTTTTGTGTCCCTTACAATCCTCAACAGAACGGTGTTGTAGAAAGGAAGAACAGATCCATTGTGGAAGCAGCTAAAGCCATGATTCATGATCAAGATCTGCAAAGCTTCCTTTGGGCTGAAGCATCTAGGACAGCAGTGTACGTTCAAAATAGGAGCCCTCACCGCATTTTGGAGAACATGACTCTTGAAGAAGCTTTCACGGGTGTGAAGCCAGAAGTAAGTCATTTGAGAATCTTTGGTTGTCCTGTGTATGTTCATGTGCCTAAAGATAAAAGGACAAAATTGGAACCATCTGGCAAGAAGGGAATATTTGTGGCCTACAGTGAGTCTTCAAAAGCCTACAGAGTTTACATTCTAGGTCAGAAATTGATAGAGATCAGCAGGGATGTTACATTTGAAGAGGATGTTGCATATAAGAGATCTAAGGGAACTCACATGGAGATAGACAATGAAGACCAAGAGTCTCCTTAGGACATGGAAGTTGACCATACTCCTGAGATTCAGAGGGAGGCTACTGATCCTAAAGAAGATGATGATCCAGTTGAGCCTTTGGAACCTACTGATGGGCCTACAGACATTGTGATTGGTCGAAAGAGACCTCTTTAGGCTAGGCAAACAATGCAGGAGGCAAAAAAGTTTGCAGCCCCTAGAGGAACATTCAGAGAAAGCAAAAGACCTCAGAAGTTTTCAAGCTATGTTGTATTGATGAGTCAAATAATTGAATCTGAGCCTTCCAGTGTTGAGGAAGCTACAAGTCAGCAAGTATGGAGAGATGCTATGGCTGAAGAATATCAATCTATCCTCAAGAATGATGTTTGGGATATAGTACCTAGACTAGAAGGGAAATTTGTTGTATCTTCTAAGTGGCTTTTCAAGATCAAGCATGCAGTTGATGGAAGCATTGAGAAGTACAAGGCTAGATTTGTGGCTAGGGGGTTCTCTCAGAAAGAGGGAATAGACTATGAGGAAACATTTGCTCTAGTTGCTCGTTATACTCCATCAGGACCATCGTTGCTATTGCAACAGCTAAAGGATGGAAGTTACATCAGATGGACGTGAAGACTGCATTTCTAAATGGTGTAATTGAAGAAGAGGTATACATTGAGCAACCTGATGGATTTGAGGTTCATGGGAAAGAGTCTCATGTTTGTAGATTGAAGAAGGCTTTGTATGGCCTTAAGCAGGCTCCTTGCACTTGGTATGAGAGAATTGATAGATACCTACTGAGCTTGGGCTTCTCCAAGAATGATGCTGATTCAAACCTGTACTTCAAGGTAATTAATGGTGAGGCTTTGATCTTGGTTCTCTATGTTGATGATCTATTTCTTACTGGAGAAGAACACCTCATTATCAAATGCAAGAAGGAGTTGGCTTCTGAATTTGAAATGAAGGATCTTAAGTACATGCATTACTTCCTTGGTTTAGAAGTATGGCAGAGGCCTAATGAGATCATTCTGAGTCAAGGGAAGTATACAATAGACATCTTGAAGAGATTTGGTATGATGGATTGCAAATCCATGTCCACACCTATGGAAACCAATTTTTAGAAGCTTAAGGAGGTTGTAGCTAGTTCAGATCTGGTGGATCCTACTATGTACAGACAGTTGATTGGATCGTTGATGTATCTAGTCCATACTAGACTAGATATTTGCTATGCAGTTAGTGCACTTAGTCAGTTCATGTGTGAACCAAGGCAAATACATCTAGTTGTAGCAAAGCATATCCTGAGATACTTGCGTGGCACAGTTGGGTATGGCTTGAGATATTCTTCTGGTGCGGACTTGAAGCTGCATGGATATTCTGATTCTGATTGGGTAGGGTGTGTTGCTGATCGGAAGAGCACCTTTGGATGTTGTTTCAGTTTGGGGTTTGCGATGATCTCCTGGTGTAGCAGAAAGCAGTCTTCAGTGGCATTGAGCACCGTAGAGGCCGAGTACATTGCAGCTTGTGTGGCAGCTCGAGAAGCAGTGTGGCTTCGGAAGCTCCTTGTAGGATTGTTTGGGCAATCAATGGAGCCGACTGTCATTCATTGTGATAATCAAAGCTGTGTGAAGCTTTTTGTCAATCCAGTGTTTCATGACAGAACCAAACATGTTGAGATCAAATACCACTATATCCGAGATATGGTATTGAGGAAAGCTATCCAGTTGAAGTATATTAGCACTGATGAGAAAATGACCGACATTCTCACCAAGCCTCTCTCCAGAGTAAAGTTTGTGTACTTTCGAGACAAGCTTGGAATTGTGGAGAATGAAGCCCTAGCTGAGAGGGAGACTCAGCTTCACTGATCTTCTATGATTTGCTTTAATGCATTTTTCTCTGTGAGAGAAATTTGAGGTGTAAGCCCTTGTTTAATGCATCTTTCTCTATGAGAGAAATTTGAGGTGAAAGCCCTTGTTTCCACCCTTTGGGAGTGGCCATGGTGGATGTCATGTTGAGTGACTCCATGACAACATCACATGAGAGAGTCTGTGATGATTCTCTTGTACTTGTGTTTATTCACCCTCCGAGAGTAGCCATGGTGAAGGTCATGATGAGATGATGACATCACGTTGAGTGATTCCATGATGGGAACTTGTGCACATATGCTTTACCATACATGGGAGTAGCCATGATGGTTGATATCACGTTGAGTGAATTTGTGATGAGCTCTTTCCACATTTGGGTGTAGCCATTGTGAATGTCATTCCATGATGTTGGTTAGCTGGAAGTATTCCTCCCTAGCTGAGAGGGAGTGTTGATGTTAGAACAGCTTCGGGCCTCATCCTTCCAGCCACGATATTGAAGAAATGAATTTAATATAGCCTATCGGCTATTCAATTTATTTAAGTCAATATGAAAGTAAAGAGGCGCTTCACTTGAGAAATCATTTAATGTTTAATTATTGGTAAATAATTACTAGAGGCCGACTTTGTATATTCGCCAGCCTTGAAGACATATCCGTTCATATTGAAGGCTAATATCATGCTTTGAAGAGTTGCGATCTTTCTCTCTCCCGTGGATTTATATGGGTTGTCATTTGTTCATTCCATCATCGATTACACACATCCATTCATAGTTTGAGTTTATACAAGTGCAAATTTCTCTAAAGAGCAGATCGAAGCTTATAAAGGAGGCCGATATATTCATCAAAAGAGTTGTATTGTCTTCAAGAGATCGCATCATATTGGTGTTGTTCTTTGGCCTCATATTCGGCCTCATTGTAAAGGAGATTATTGTTTCATATTCAATATATAAGTGATATATTGTTGTTGGGTTTTTCTCTCTCAAGTGGAGGGTTTTCCCAAGGTATATGTTGTGTCTATTTGTTTGAATTTGAATTAAAATATGCTTTTCATATCTGATCATAAAACTAATAAGAAGCTCCAAAAAGTGAAAGTTCCTATCTAACTGTTGCGATTCATTAAGAAATGTACGACAGTCCTTTTTAAAGGGAATTAGATGGTCAAAAAGACATTCAAGTCATTACAACATTGGCACCCCTTTATACTCGGCTGTGCTGGAGTAAACCTGTGGCAAACTTGAAGTCATACTTCCAAGCGTAGATTGGTCAATGTTCTGTCTTTTCCTCCAACAAGGCACTATAGTCTCCACATCAACTTCTTCAGCGCTAAGAGAGATCGACTCATATTTGTTGTGTCCCTCTTCATTGATCCTTGACTCTTTGACCAGTCCAATGAGCCACGTCACAATCTTAGTCTCCTCAGGATGATGACACCTCCACTCTAAGTTGCTACTCCCTATTTGAATGATATTTTTTTTTATTCAAGGGGTAAACGCTTTTGACTGGAGCTATGAACCGGATACAACCATTCAACAATACCTCCCCAACGGGGTTTGAACCTTGGTGGCAAGAACAACAATGCCACCTATAAACCATCACACCATGCCAATACCGGCCCCTATTTGAATGATATTGGTGATAGGTAAAGGCTGCGATTTTTTTAAGCAGCTCCCAAATTACTTATAAAATAAGTGTGGCATTTCTCTACTTAAATAAAATAATGGTGCGACTCCCAAAGAAGTATGGGACTGCTCAAACTTCCCCTAAATCCACAATAACTTTGTACTTATTAATATTATTTGAATAATAAATAATATTTATTCCAGAGATTCTCCTTGATTGCATAAACCTTGGTATTATATATATAAAAATATCACTTGGAAAAAATCTGTGTAGAAAGCTTAAACCTGCCATTGAATAAACCAATTGGAAGAAATTAACCTAGCACTTGTAGGTTTGAAATGGATATCACCTAAAAACCCTTCAATGTGCAATCTCAAATCTTCCCCTGTAATTTGTCTTCAATGAAGAAACACAAATTTTCACAAATCGATCAATCAATCTTTGAAGCACAGATGCGAATCCTACATGAATCCGCCAATCACTAGCTAGGGAGGAATCTTTGACCACTGAAACTAGAACCTGTAGGAATTCCCAGCTAGGGTTTTAGATTCTAAAGAGCTCCACCAAAATAGCAACCCAAATAAAATAATAATCCAACATATTGAAGAAATGAGCTCTTGCATCCTTTTTATAACTCCCTTTTAATTTTCCCGCCAAAACTTATTAGCACTTTATTAAAATGTCTTTTAAATATTCCTTGGCATCACTTTATTTCACCTTATTAATATAATTATTTAATATTATGCACTTTTTGCTAGGCAACATTAAATAATTAAATTAATTAATGTTTGTGAGACGGGATGGAAAACGAGGACATTACATTCAAATATTCTTTATTTTCTACTTTGTCACCTGAGCTTTGTGCTTTGAGGTAACTGAGGGCTATTTTCTCCTTGTAGACTCTGTTTGTCTTGAGTCTCTAGAGTAGCAAATCCTTTACACCTCCCTTTTGTAGGATTCTCAAGCACATTTAGATATTTGGACTCTTTCCAAAAATCCTATTACATGTCCATTTCCACCATCCACTTTTGCACATTTTTTTTTGCAAAGTGCTCTAAAGCCTTTTTCACTCATCATTTCAACTTATGTGGATTTCATCTTGATGTCTAGATATCTTTCCTTCCACTTGGACATCTTGTTCTAATGTCTAGTCTCATCCCCTTCTTTCACATTTTCTCTCATGCATTCCGTCTAATCTACTCACTCATCTTGTAGATTTTCAAAGTGCATCTGGACCTCCATCCTAATGTCCATTTCCAATGTCATGTTGTGCATGCAAATCATACATCTTGTTCTCATGTCTTTTTCCTTATTGGATTTTCACATTCCTTCTTGGATGCCTTCTAATCACTCCAACCACTCCCAAACCTATTGAAAATCACTAGTAATGCCTGATTTGACTCCTGCAACAGCCAAAATGATCTTTCCTACCCAAAAAATATTGCTCATTCTAAGAGCTCAAATCCAAGATTCAAAATTGATGGTGGATGATGAAGAGAGCCATGCCTCCATGAATCCAGTGGTTAAAATTTCAGATGTAGGTAATTCTACACCATCTTCAAGCCACCATTTCAGTGGATTGCATGGGATTTTGACTTGCTCCACATGTAACATGGATTTCTATGTGTTGTTTCTTCTAGTTTACTGAACTTTGTAACCCAATATAAGGCATTGGTCTTGAAAGTGTTTCACCCTCCATACACCTTGAAATGAACAAAATCAATCACTAGTAGTGTAGGAGTAGGAAGTAGTTAATATGCACTTCATGATTTAGTATTATACCTAGGGAAAACATCTGAAGTGAACCATAACAGTTTTTCATCTAAGGGAATCATGTCCTGCATATCCTTATTAGCTCAATAGTGGCCATTTATGCAATAGGTTAGTCCTTGGTCTAGTGGGATTAGCTGTACATTGGATACTATTGCGGTTCCCCCATTTGCATATCATCAATTGTGATTAAATATTGTTAAAGATTGCCTCTAGGAACACCCTCCTAGGTCTAGCCGAGATTAAAGTGGAGAGATTATCCATTCTTAGCAATTAGCTTGTCATCACTCACATTTTGTTGATGAGCTGCTCTATCCACCTTCAATAACGACATCTTTGTCTTGAAGTGGATTGATCCCTCTAGAAGTGTGAGAACTGACTTTAGGACCCAACACCTTATGCAAAGATCAATAGGTATGATTGTTGTGCTCTATCCAATTGAATGGTTCTTTAGACTTTAGCTTGGGAAAAAATTTGATAACATCCAAAAACCTTGAGAGTCCTTTGATATGCCATGTCAAGCGATGCTAAATGGTTCTTGTGAGTTCTCAACAATGCTTGAAAACCAATAAGTTATTAACAATTAAATTTGACAGGATTTTCTAAGCTCATGTTGATGATTGTGGACTGTTTAATCTACTCTATGAATATGGAATTCTCTGTAGGTGAACAAAAATCAGATCACCAAATTCCAACATTCTCCCACTTGACTGAAATTATCACACCATGAATATTTTTTTGTTTATATGGATAAACAAGGATATGGATTAAACAAAAATACTTTCCACTTATTAAACTAGAGATTAATAAATTCACATCAACAATTAGATATATTTGAACGAACAAAACAACGTGAATAATAACAATGAACAAAGCATGAGATTGAAAAGAAGCAATAACTTAGAAGCATACAAAGCTACTTTGAAACTTGAAAGATAGACAAATATTGCACAAGGCTAAACATAAATATTCTTTATTACTAACTTGTCAAACACTTACTACTACAACACAATGATATGGTTTTTTTAGCTTGAATGAAAACTTGTGTAGCATAAGTCTAGCGTAAACTCTCATTCCAATCTATCTGCTCAAAGCACTTATTTGTAAACTTGCTAGGAGAAACTTTAAAGGAAAAACAATAAGAATATTCAATAAGAACTTGCTTAAAGCTACCCTAATTCTTCTCTATTGCAATGATGCAATAATCACTCAAAATAGCCTAAATCATACTTTCATTTTCTTTAAATATTCTTTCTTCTCCATGTAGGTTGACTAGGATAAGGCGGCCATGATGTAATTTCCCTTGTAGAGGCACTTTAAATTTTACCTTCAATCTTATAGATTAAGATATCAAATATGCCAAAGAACCAATAACTTTTAAGGGAAGGTATAAATGGTTATAGATCTCTACTATGCACTTTCGATTTACTTAAAGAACAACTCTAACTTGACTGATTAACACTAGTCCTGATTATTGAATACTTATATATTAATAGAATAAGGTATTATGTCAGTAATAATGATGCCATGCCTCTGATATGAATACTGAAATTCTATTTGAAATAATGAAGTATGATTTGATTATTAGTTCAAGAATGGAAGATTAACAAGATGTAATCGCTGTTTCTGAATTATGACTTTAAGATCATGCGTTTGAATGTATAAGAGGCTATGTCTCTATCTGATTGCTGTTTCTGATTAGATCGTTATACTCCCACGGTCTTTCCTTGGCGCCATATCTGAATATTGACTTGGTGCTTATGCATCCATTAGCCTTGTAATAGGTGAACTATATGTCACCCTTACTTGACTGGTCGTAGGCTCTTAAGAGCACTTCCGATCTGAGTTTAAAGATATAAATTCACAATTCTTCAATGTCTCTTGGATGAACCACGAACCTCCTCAAATAGTTTTCAAGTGGGCATGATGTGAGGAGTTGTATCTCTTCAACCATGTCCCTTTCAACAGCTTAATTAATCATATCCTTAATTGGACTTATTCTTCATTAACAATACCAGTAACTAACTAACTAACTAATTCTTTGATCGAACTGATTGCCTTTCCCTTAAACAATGATAGCCTTAACTATTAATGTTCCTCATGTCCATGGAATGCCTTTGGATGAAGACATCTGCTTTGTGCAATTTGTTTAGCAATCGAATGGGGTTATTACACATGATCTAATGTTTTAATCTTGTTTATTAGTTGGGCATGGTCTCCTTTCATGTTCACCACTTAAATCACACTTTCTAGGTGGTAATGCCACTTAAAAACAGCTATATGCTTTTACTTGTCATGCTGGTCACTTTTCTCTTAAAGGACTGCCTCTTGTGTGCTTTTCTTTTGGTTATGCCACCTTAAAAGTGCAACAAACTTCATTCTTTGTTCTTTTTTCTTCAATTCACAGGTTTAAATGAAATTTTCCACCTTAGTCGCCCTTTCTAACTGGCAATACCTTTGAAAAAGTGTATTTTCTTACTTAAGCTTAATGCATTCTCTTTTTGGCATGCTTTTCTCATCTATTAAGTTTACTCTATTCAAGTGATACATAAACATTAGGAAAATCAAGACATCTCTTCTTGCTCATCCTCCTAATAACCTTTTAAGTCACTCGTACCCCATGCCTAGTGCTAACCTTTCTAGCCATCTTTTAGAAACACTTTATGACGTAGGTCACCCTTCTTTAAAATAAATAAATAAATAAACATAAGTTGCCTTTCTAAAATAGAAACACCTTAAGACAAATTATTTATTTAATTACTTTTATCCACACATCCCAAGGTATTTGGAAAAGTTGGAGCCTCCAAGGATGTTGGAAATCTCTAAGAACCGTGGAATGCTCTCAGAATGTCAAAACTACATCTAGAAAGAACTATTGGACTCCTCTTGGTCTTTTGAACTCATTGCCATGTCAGAATTCCTTTTTGGATAAGTTGGCATTCTACAAGAATCTTGGAACTTTCCATGAACATTGGAATGGATTGAAAAAGGGACATTATAGTAATGTCAAAGTCTTGAAAGTTCACCCTATACTCACCCATATAGGTAGGGTAAAATCTAAAGAACCTCGATCATCCCTTAGACAAGCATTAGGAGAAAAGGAAGATCCCTTATATTTTTTTGTTACTTTATCTTCTTGAATAAAATCAAAGGATCCTCGATCATCTTCTAGGCAAGCATTAGGAGAAAAGGAAGATGGGTTATTAGAAGAGGACTCCTCTTGGTCTTTTGAACTCATTGCCATGTCAGAATTCCTTTTTGGATAAGTTGGCATTCTACAAGAATCTTGGAACTTTCCATGAACATTGGAATGGATTGAAAAAGGGACATTATAGTAATGTCAAAGTCTTGAAAGTTCACCCTATACTCACCCATATAGGAAGGGTAAAATCTAAAGAACCTCGATCATCCCTTAGACAAGCATTAGGAGAAAAGGAAGATGGTTTAATAGAAGAAAAGTAACCCTTATATTTTTTTGTTACTTTATCTTCTTGAGGGGATAAAATCAAAGGATCCTCGATCATCTTCTAGGCAAGCATTAGGAGAAAAGGAAGATGGGTTATTAGAAGAAAAATAACCCTTATACTTTTTTCTTACTTTATATGCATTGTATCTTTTGAAGTCACGACCTTGTCTAGATTGATGATGTTTAGACATTCCCTCTTGTTAGAATTCTATCAAGACCCCAACATTTTGTAAGGTTGCCATGTTTAGAAGTTCCATTGGAAGGGCCAACCATCATCCTTTTATCTTTGACCTAATCTACCCTTTTTCTTTAGAATATTCATTCAATTTCAGCCTTTGGGCTCTACAACTACCATTGTGTAATGAATGCCCCTGATTTTTTTGTTTGTTTGTGTGTATTGTTTTCAGAATAAGACAGAAGTTGTAGAAGGGTTTTATGTTTGATTTCCATTTATTTCATTGAGTGCATACATTGAAATATCCATGAACATGCTAAGGAAATAAGGTCACAAAACATCAACAATTAAACATTGCAACTCAACAACTGAAATCTGAAGTTTAACAATCATATTTCAGACCTGAAAATGTGACATCAACAGCAATTTTCACCATAGAAATGCATAGACCAGAATTACATGCTTGCTGCCCCAATACCCAAAAAGTGGCGTTAATCCCAAGGTAGGTGACTAGCTCCAATAAATCACCAGCTCTCCAATAAATTTCAAACAGCAGCTTGAAATGGACGCCCAGCCAAGGAGAATTCAAAGAAACAATACCCAGATGTAACTTCCAAAGCACCACAAAATTATACTCAGGTTTGCCATTTCCAGTTGCTCAAAAAATGAAGTTTCAGACCTCTGGAAATTTGTATCAGACCTCAGAAGAGGCAGTAAACAGCAACAAAATCTCACCAAAATCAAGAAATCCACACACCAAAACCATAGTTCCAAACCCACATCAGAAAACTACAAAAATCTTCATTCTATCCACACCAAAATGCTCAAACAGCAAGATAAAACACTGAAACTTCGAAGCCAAAACACCAACCAGATAGGGTGGGTCTCTCACCACCGAAATCAACAATGTGAGAAGAGGGTTTTCGTCCTCAACTAGCGGTTTTCGAATCTTGGAGAAATTCCAGCAGAGTCTCCTTAAGTTGCCAAAAAACCCCATATGCAAATGAGAGCTCAAACTCATATTTATAAAATGAGGGAAGAATTAGGGCAACTTGCATCTAAGTTTGAATATATTTCCCTCTCATTTCACTTTATGAAATGCCATGAAATTACCCCAAGAGGGGCGTCCAACTTTTTGTCTCCAAAATTCCACTTTTGATTTTTAATTTAAAATTGACATTAATCCCAAACTAGGCGTCCCACCTTATGAGGCATAACATTAGCCTTTAAAAATGATAAATAAACCTCTTTTCTAGGCATCCACTTAAAATACATGGCCCCTCTTTTAAAACAACTTAAGTTAAATAAACTTTCTTAAAATAACTTAAGTGAGAAATACAAATAATTATTAAATCAAAACTTAGCCATGTCAATGCCCAAACTGAAAATAGACACTGCTGAAGTAGCCTTGGCCAAGACCAGTTATTGAAAATAGACTTACTATTTATAGCAATTGCTAAAAATAGTAAATACTCCAAATCACCAAACTGGCACAAAACATTAGAGTTCACCTGACAACTGCCACACATTGCCCAAACAGGAAACTCTGCACTGCACTGTTGCCAGGACCAAACCAGTTACTAAATATAGTACTTAATAAAAATAGTAAGTGAGTCAAATGTTGAATTTTAGTGATCAGATTAACATGCACAGAAAATTAATTCAAATTTACACAGTACACAGCAGATACCCTGGGAAAACCCTCCTCTTGAGGGAGAAAAACCCAGCCAATAATATCTCTTATATTATTGAAAGAATACAACAATGATTGCCTTTACAAATAGATCAATATGAAGGCTAGCAACAGGCCTCACAAACTGATGCAGATACAGAAAAGTATTGCTATCTTCAAATGGATGAAACTCAGATTTCAACACAGTCGAACTGCCTTAGAAGGAATTCGCATATGAATGAAGTGAATAAATGAAAGCTTGAAAATGAATGATTCGAATGAGAGCAAGGAGGCAATATAAATACAAACTATAGTGAAAGACGCAACCTTTCACCACCCTTAAGTCGGCCTCCAACAAGATCATGACTTTTCAATTAAGAAGTCGTCTTATCTAGAGAATCGTGTCCTTAAGCATAAGCGCTCTTTTCTATATAACAAATATAAACTAATATTTTCCAAAGGACGTGACTCAAGATAACATCGAACTCAATAATTAAATAGCTGAAGGCTAATCATTTAATTGTTTCTTGTAAATGCGATCAGGCTGGAATATATGACTGTCGCTGTCATTGATCATCAACATCAAAACCAAACTAGCCTGAATGAGGACATCGAAAATGGGGACATTACACATTGGATTAGATGATATCAACAATTTGCAAGGTCTTTGTTGTTGTGAGGCAAAATGATAGACAAATCTTTTTAAGGGACTACATCCATACCTTGAAGGGGCCCACCTTTGATTGATACATAGCCATTTTGTTCATTCCTTCTTGGATTTTCATACTGAATGATTGCCAATTGATTAAATTAGATCAATAGTTCATGGAGGTTGTCATAATGTTAGGCAAAATCATAGACCAAGCATGGAGTTGACACTTGTACATTAGAGAGACCCTCAATCTTTTCTTTTCTTGGGGCAATGATTCCATGCTTGTTTTTTGGGGTTTGTGATCATCATTGGATAATATCATAACAATTGGTTTGTAGGGATTGTCATGTTGTCAAGAAAAATGACAAATGTAGCCTTTTTAGAGTAGAACCCATCGTTGATGGTTGGATTAATCTAATCATTGGCCTTCATAAGTTTTCATTGTTGTTATCCCAAGCCTCCAAAAGGTCGCCACCTATATTTGATCCTTCTTCTTGGACTTGATCAAGCTTTGGAAAAATTCATTGTGGAAGGAGAGTGATGAAGGTGCATACTTTGGCACATTTTCAGTGCACCATTCTTTTGTAAATTTTCTTCTATCCTTTCAAATCTGCCCTTTTTCTAATTTCTTTGTGCATTTAAAATCAGGTTTGAAGTGTGGCTGTGCTCAACATTTATAATTTATAAATGATCATAATCCTTTGAGGAACCAGCCAAGTCGTGGACAGGCTTAATTTTATTTGACTGATCTTGAATTCACACATTTTGTTCCCTCTTTATTTTTCAAGTGCCCTTAGCATCTTATTATATTATAGAAGCTTAAACTTCTATTGGTCCATCCCAATTTTTGTAAAATAGGCATGCTTATTGCCCTTTAACCTAACATATAAATGGTTATGGATTTTGTAAATTCTTTTTTTTTTTCCGTGTTTAAGATAATTGCTCTTTTATCCAAAAAATTCTATAAGGAAAAGGCAGCCAAGCATAAAGTGGTGGAGCAGCAAGAACACTCTTATCTTGATGTCAGCCATGAAAAGAATACATCAAGCTCAGCGAGGAAATGAGGTAGAGTGGTCTTTCACACCAATAGCTTCATTGTGAAAGAAAATAGAGGTAAGAAGTCCTTTTATGCATTCTTTGAATGAGTTTTTGCAAAAAAATGAGCTAAGAGAGTTCATTCATGAGGTTCTCGACATGCACCACCAAGAGTTATTTTCATGTCGAAGAAGGAAAATTATATCGTTTGGCACAAAATCAAGCTGATCATTCATTCAAGCATAAATATCACTCCAAAAATGGTATTAATAACTGCATTGAAGGGATAAAATCAAAGAAAAACATTTCTATTTGAAGAGGCAAGTATGGGAGCACCCCAACTTAGTCAAGGGCAAGCATTGGAAAAACCAACCATTTGAGAAAGCAAGTAGTAAAGCTAAAATAATCTGTAGGTAAACTGCCTAAATATGTACATCACTTGCATAAGAAAGACAAGGAAACATGCATTTCCAGGACTTGAAAGGAAACATGTGTCAAACAATGAATCTCTTATCTGAAACCTGGTGACAAGATGTGTTAAGAGCAATAGCAACTTTCACATAATGATTCATTTTATTCTGATGTGGTGAGTTGAAGTTATAATTGCTGCATGGTTCCCTACTTTGACAAGCTAGTTGATTGTGAATTTCGGATAGCATTTGTTGTACTTGACTAAGGTGTTCTTAGAACTTGATAATGATCCTCTTTGATCACTCTTTTTCCATGATCAGATAGTTAAATTAAGTTTAATCATCATTATATTCTTAAATTTACAATGCAGTGCAATAACCTAAATTGAAATTCTATAAGTTGGACCATAGAGCACATGATTTTATCCATTTATAACATAATTAATGAATTGTCTAAGACATAAGTGGATTCCCAGAAATTTTGTAAATTATGAAAAAGAAAATAATTTAGTCCATTTGATGACATTAACTAGGATAGAATCAACATCCTTAAGTCTAGAATGTGTTGTGCTTTGTCATTTGTCTATCTTTTCTTCTCATTTGTAACAGTTCACAAGAAATAGTTTGGCCTTGTAAAAGTTATGTTCTAGAATATCTTTGTACACTTCATGTTCTATGATTATTTTGTACAACTGACAAGCCATGACTACAGTCTTGCAGGTGATTTTGGTTTTGATCCCTTGGAGCTTGGAAAAGACCCAAAAAATCTAAGATGGTATGTTCAGGCAGAACTTATTCATGCTCGCTTTGCAATGGCTGGTGTGGCAGGCATTCTTTTTACTGATGTAAGTAGAATCTTGAAGATTATTGCTTATATGTTTTGGTTTATTTTCTCACGACAATCATCAAACATGATGAGCTCAAGTGGTAAAATCTTAAGAGCTTTCATTAGGGAGCCCTAAGTTCCAATTCAAAGAGATAGGATTGTGTTAAAAATTAGGTAAAATATGGCTGTAGCCATCTTGCTTATCCCAACAGATGATACTGGGTGCAATTAATGGGAAAATTTGACCAAAGAGATACCCTTGCTAGTGGCATTTAAGCTGGAGGTTAACCCTTAAGAGGAATTTACCAATCAATTCTTTATTTTATTTTTCTAAATCCCAAAAATCACTTAAAAAAATGCATGTTCACTCTACAGAAACCTTTTCCTAAAATATAACATTTTTTTATGGTTCAATATATTCTAATCTGGATTATTTGTCTTGTGCTTTCCATTATATGTGGAGATCGAACCATCATTAATTTGATGTGTAAATTAGTTTCTCAACCTAGTGTGAAACTTTGTTTACATTATGGGTATGGACTAAAACATTAAAGATAACTGTGCTTGTTATAATTTCATTTAAAAAACTAGTTGTCTACTTCATGTTCAGTTGCTTCCTCATATTTGCTTACTGTCTTGGTTTTGTTTGTTCTTTCATGCTTTAGGATAGTTTTCCTGTGCTAGGTTCAGTTGAAATAAACAAAGAAGCAGTAAGCCTTAGTCTAATCAACTTCAAAGACAAAATGGGCTGAATAATTGAATTCAAATGGGGTGACAATTTGGCCCTTGAAAAGGGTGTGATATGGTGAGTTGTCAGAATTTTGTATTTCTAGAGATCATTTCTTGAATACATAAATGGCATCATAGAAGCAAAGGGCCTAAAGGTATATACAGATTTGGTAAGTGGTTACTAGAGGCTTGGAATAACCTGTTAGGAAAGGCAGTTTAACATACACACATCTAAAGAAGATTCCACCTTGAACAGTCTAGTTTTGCCACACACATAGACTGATCCTTTGAAAGCAATGGTGGTTCCCAACCCCAGAGGATACTTAAAAGAGAAATCTCCCTTTGAAATAAAAGGGGACAAGCTATATATTTACATTTACAAGAATTATTTTGGGTTGACATGGGTAACCTCTACAATGGCCATCCGTTGCAGCTATGAATGCTTGGCTGCAAGCAGAGCATTGCTCAGTGAATGGATATATGTCTATTTGTACAAGTAAAAATGAGAAGAAACCCTTCTAGAAATAGACAAATGTCCACTTAGGATTAGGTCTAGAAAGATTGATGGTAAACTAGCACTGTTTGTTCAAATGTCAAATCAGGGAGAATAATTCATTATGCATGAACTGCTTCTTTCTTGAAGTGGTTATCCTAATCTGGGCCATTTCTCTTCTCTTATTTTCTTTTCTTTTCTTTTCACCTTGTTGATGTTGTATGTCTTTATAATTGTAAAACCATAAATTCTAGTTTCTAAAAATGCTGCCACATTTTTCCTTAGAGTTGCCAATTGTTGTTGCTCAACATGCCCCAATGAAAACCTAGGAGTTAGGACTCATGAAGCATTTCAATCTCCTAAGGTGTATACATTTCTTGCAACTGAACCTTGGATTCATCATTCAATTCCAATGTTTTTGATGATTTTCTCATGTCTGGATGATGATCATTTCATTTGGCCAAGTTGTTTCATAGTGCAGGTGGAGGACCATACTTCAAATAGGTCTCACATGTCAGCTTTACCTTTTTATATTGTCTATCTTTCAAATAGGTCTGTAACTTAAATTTAATTCCTTGCATCCATTTCTCTACTTCTTTTAAGTAGTTTGTTGTTTGAGAGAGCAAGATGTGGGGGAATATTCCTTAGAATTTTGCCCTCCTAGCTTGAACCTTTTCCATCATATGATCACAGAGTGTGGAAGCAAGACCTTTTGAAACTTGGGTGTTAATGATCTTTAAAGCATTATGTTTAAACAAGCTTAACTTTCTTATTGTGTCTGCCATTACCCTTATTTGTTTCAAAGTATCATAATGTAGACTATGGGAGTGTGATAAACCTCTGGTCTCAGTGCCTAGTCATCTGGCTAGTCTTGCCCTATCTAGAATCTTCCTCTCTTACTCAACTCATCATACAAAGTATCACCTTGTAGTGCAAACTTACACTCCAGTATGAAAATCAGAAAATGGAGCCTCAAAGACAACAATAGCGATTCATCATAGGCATATATGTTTGAGGCAGTCCATCAAAGTGCTCCATGGGTGGGAAAGATTTTGAGGATTTTACTCTAGTATTTCTATAAGCTGCAATTAAATGTTAATGTTTAAACTTTAAATACTTTGGTTGAGAGTTAAGGTCATTATTTTGAGCATTAAGAAAAGGTGACTTCAAAATTCATGTCTTTAATAACATTGATTACGGGACCAAGATTGAGTGAAAACCAAAATCTAAGGCCTCTTATATTTGATTTGTCAGCTATATTGGCACACAAAAAGGGGCTGCACATTATGTTGGAATTCGTCATTTGCAATCTAGATTCTTGCCATTTACATGGCCACTTGCCTTTATCCAAGAATAAGCTGGCATGAATAATAAGAAGCAATGTGAACTATAAAGTTGAGCAAGAGGCATACAAGTCCAAGGAATAATGTTCGTAGGCATGTGTGTCATTGGAGCTCATTAGGACTGTACACTAAGGTCTCAAATTGTTTTTTTTTTTTTTATGAAGAATGAACCACTGTTGATCTCTTATGATCAACAGTTCACACTCCTAGAATTCTAGAGGGAATGTTAGAGGGATTTGGAACACTATTGGCTAGAGGTGGTAACTCCATAGGAAGGGCCAGTCGGCATGTATTAAAATAGGAGCTTGCATGTTAATAGAGCTTGTGGCCTATTGTGATGAAGCCCATGGATTGTAATAAGGCCATGCATTATGTTTGAAGGAAAATCATGCAAAGTGGGGCCCACACGGACACATGTTGGTGTCCTAGAGACTTAGATTTGAGTGATAGAGAAGAGAATTATGAACCACTAGGAGCCTTTGATTTCAAGAGATTAACAACCATTGTGTGCTTTATGAAGAAAAACCCACAACCCTCAAGACTTAGGCACCATTGATCCTTTATGATCAATGGCTTGCACATCCTCTCAAAGCCTTTTGAGAGAGTCCGAAACAAATGTGGCACCATTGGTCAAATAGTTCAAGTGGTGGAGCCCATATGGATATTGGTTGTGTTTATAAAAGCAATCAAAGAGCTTGCAGGGATATATAAAGGCCGCACCTTTAAGAGACTCAACATCATTGATCTCTAGAATCTAATGGTCCTTTCTCCTTTCAAGGTGTTTGCAAGAGCCACCAGAGGGAGTTGGAGTGCTATTGGCTATAGGTGGTGATTCAATAGAAAGTGGGGCACACGGGGATGTAAATCTTAAAAGGCTTCCGCCATATACATTTTGAGCTACAAATTATTAAAGCAAAAGCCCATGTAAAAGGACTATTAAGGCTTGTGATCAATTAAAAAGAGATATATAGGCTATGGTATATATTAACCTTTGGCAGTAATATTAAAAATAGGTAAAGCTTGCATATTGGCAATAAGGCCTTTTGCATATAGGTAAAGGTAAAGCAAAAGGGCCCCGGCCCCGCAAGAAAGTAAGAAGGCTTGGGAGGATACAAGTTAGAGCTTTTTGAAATTAAGAGAATGATGTGTGCATACAATCTCTCCAACAACAGTGATGAGAAGTTAAGAGCATTTAGTTTGTAATGATGGTCTCACTGGTTATTGAAATTTCAAACCCCTTCTCAGGGAGTTATTCTATAGGCCTTGATCGTGGACATTTGTTTTCCCTCTTTCCCTCTTTCCTTCTCTCCTCCTCTTATATTCTAAGTTACTAGGTTCTTCAATTTAGCCCCCCGTACTGGCCAAAATACGTATGGGTTCGGGGTTCTTTACGGTCCTTCTGGGGGTTCGCCGTTTGCTACCTGGGTTCTTTGTGGGTACTTCTGTGAAGAACCCACAGAGAACCCGAGTAGAAAATGGCTAACCCTGGTCAAACCCATGGAGAACCCAGAAGGACCCGGGCGGACCTACGTCATCCAGCCCAAAAAAAGGCAAAAACTCAATTTAAAAACATAAAATAAGACCCTAAAAAGTGTCAAAAATGCCTTATATTGTCTTGTCCGACCAAATGAGGCTCATTTTGCAAACTCAAAAGAGAAAAAAGCACCATTTAGATGCTACAGTTGCACAACTGGCCTTGGCTTCTATAGATGACAATGAGGCAACTGATGCACTTAATGCACCTAGTGGGAGTGGCAATCCATTTGAACCATTGAGAACCACGACCTTGATGCTTTCGATGAAGACAAATTTGAAGAATACTGAATAAAATATTGTCTTGATTGTAATTTGAATTTTCAATGTGTAATGACATTTTAAGACTTGAGTATTTACTATTTACATTTTTGCAAATTATGAATATGATTATATGAGGTATTACTGTATTTCATTATTTCAATATTCTATGGCATTATGGTATTATGATTAGATGATTATAATTTTGAACATGCTTATGAGTCTATGGCATTATGTTTATAATTTAATAATTTATAAATTATATATATATATATATACTCCCTATATATATATATACCCATACCCGTACCCAAGGGAAAAAAAATTTGCCATACTGGCGTACCCGAACCCGAACTCGTATCTAAACCCATACCCGAATCGGCAACTTAGCTTATATTAATATAATGAGCTTTCTTGAGAATGGAGGATGATATTTTTGCAGGTCCATGTTCTTCCAAAACCTTGTATGTAGGCATTCTCCTTTTCTGGCTCTCTCATTTGTATTTTTAGAATAGCCTTGATCCATGTGAGGCATGCTATTGCAGAAATATTATTTTCTTTCCTTTTATATGCTATAATTGTGTTGGTCTTATTTTTATTGACTATAGGATCCCATGCTTGTCATATTTGAGCATGTGAAAGGTCTTGTATTTAGGTTAGTAGATATAATAGATAAGGAACCAACCTTTCAATCTTGAAGGTCATCCTGCACTTAGGATACCGCACTTGTAGGACTTCCCATGCTCATGCTCATTGTGGGGCATTGGTATTGAGCATGTTCAAACACCACAAATGTGGTTGCAATATTTGAGCACCAATAGTTTCTTGCACACCTTGTGAGACAAATTCAGGGATTAAGCCTTAAGTGCGTTCTATAAAAAAAAAATTAAAAATCAGTTCTATATTTTGTGATTTTGGTGGAAAATCATAGAAAAATATGCTTAGAGGAGCAAAGATCATCCACTAGACAATTTTATTGGTTACAAAATCCAATTTCTCTATTTTAGTAGACCATGCATGACCTCCAACTCAATTGCCTTCATCCCAAAATGTGATTGCCAATCCTAGAAATCAACCTTCTATCTTGGAACTCTATTGAACCTTAGCAATTGCAACAATGGAACCACATCTCGAGATCAACTTTGAGAGCATTGCCTAATTTTTATGGGGTTAGCTCTATGTCTCCCATCGTTCACATTCAAGATGTGGCAGATTTTTTGTTGAAAATTGTTGTTGCTATAGCGGCGGGAGTTCTCTTTCCCTCCAAAATTCGAAACAATAAATAATTTATGGGGCCGACTCAAGTGGAGTGATGCCTCATTTCAAATAATTAATTTATATTTTATTTTTATTGAAGCCGACTCAATTCATAAAGTCGCCTCACTTTGTAAAGTCATCTCTCTTGTGTAAGAGGCTGACCCTTCATGAAAAGCCACTTTAATGTGTATATATACAAGGTGTCTCCCTCCTCATTTGGTAATTGTTACATCCCAAATTGTGACGTTACAATTTACCATCACTAGATTGAGTAAATGTGAATTCTGGAGGGGAATTAATGATGCTTGTACCTTGTTTTCAATATGAATATTGTTTCATTTGATGTTATTTTTGGTGAAATACTGCATAAAGGAGAATAGAAGGTTATTGATTTGTGAATAATCTAACTTTTGAAATGTTTCATGTATTCTGCTTTGTTATGAGCATATGATTGCCGATGTCATGTCATGGTGTGCAGGTATGAAGATTGTTCCTCCGGACAGAGGAGAGACATCATTCGGGGAGGAACTTGGTCGAGTAAACAGTAACGATTACCAAATTGAGCATACACACACATACTATAGATTGAGTAAGCCAAGTCTGTTTGTTGAGATAAGGGTAAGTCATCCATAGGCTTGTTTATTGACATTAAGGTTCTGAATTCACTTCTTTATGCTTTAGGAGATGTGATTGTTTAATGTCAGACTTGCTATACCATGACCCAAGTATGAATGATGTGAAAGTTGTGTTAATGATTGATTGAGAATGCACATACATCTATACATTGTGAACACGTATTTAAATGTACAGACATATCAATACATGTGTACGTTAAGCAGACGGATATGCTCATACACATGTGTCGACATGTATGTACGCATACATACGTATACACAGGTATATTTATAGGTACACAGTCCGCCTGATATCTATAGTGAAAATAATATTTAATATTATTGCCTAGTAAATTTACATATATATTTATGTATAAATGTATATATTAACAATGTGATTATATTTATGGATATATATACATAAATACATAAATACCTATGTAAATATATTATATATTTATATTTTTAAAATATATGTACTAATATTAAGGTAATATTTACATATATATAAATATATATATATATATATATATACATCACAATATAATGTCGGAAAATATATATATATTTATATATTTAAAAATATTACACTTAATTGTAATACATATTTGATAAAATATATAAATGAATAATATTGAAATGTGAATTATGTAAATGTAATGGACACACAAAAATATTCAATAGAATACAAATTGAACACAAATAAAGGATTTAAATGATGAAATATTTTGATTTTGAATTATGGGAAATCGAAATATTAAGAGAGATAAATAGTTGAAATATTAAATACTTCATATAGTGTAAAGTCGAAACATAAAGGAAAAGAAAACTGAAGAAAGCCATTCCCGTGAAAATGAAATAAATGCCTGTAGCGCGCGACCATTGCCAGGATAACAGGTCGCGGCTAGAAAGAGGGTGCTCACAGTCTGAAGTGGACGCCTACCGATGGGGGACTTTGTCTCAGCAATAATCTTTACTTATCTTTTCCTGTTGAAACGCGCATAAACCTATAGGTGGCATTTTAACCGTTCTGAGTTGAATTGTTCTTCATTTGCTGGCTTAAAAGGAAGTCGAATCACCTCCATTTTAATGACTTAGGGTTTAAGAATCCGCCAAGTGACGTTTGACTGAGTATTGAAGCTTGGTTGTCATTTTGCATGCCCAAAATTGAGGAAACAATTGCTAACATGGGATTATAAATACTTTCCCATTCATCCATCAAAGGATATCTTGCGCAATTCATCTTTGACGAATTGAAGATTCGTCCTGTTGAGTTTAGAAGCTTCTGCTGTAAGTTGTTTATGTTGCATTGCATCATTTTAATCAAAGTGTGAGAATTAGAAGTTTGTACCAGCTGCATTTACCAGATTGTGCTTAGAATACCTTGTAGAGAGGAAGAGAAATAGTAATTTTCAGTATAGAAGTTTGTTTAGGGAGAGTGCTGAGAGAAGAAGCTTTATATTGAAAGAGAGATAGTCTGCATTCCGCCATCCTCATTTGAAAGCCACTGCCAAAACAGTGCTGGAAGAAGCTCTTAATCACAGCTGTAGCAAGTAATTAATTTATGAGGAAGAGTTAGAGACTGGTCTGGGAGTTCCTGGAAGTATTTTGTTGGAGGTCTGAGGAGCTGCAAACACAATCAAGTTCATCCTCTAAAGGGAAAAGGCATATACCATGCATGCTGTTTCTTCTTTCATATCCTAGAGCGTATTTCTTGATATATATCTAAAAGAGTAAATACTGAATGTGCATAGTTAGGGAATTGCATTGAGTTCAATACTTCAGTTAAGATAAACAAGAAATGGTTCTATGTTGCACCATGTAAGTAAATTACCTTAAGGAATAGCTATGCATGTTTTCTGAAGTGTATACTTGATAGCATAAGTGTGTGTTTTGCATTAAAGTGTGAATTATGTATGAACTCCATATGAGGAGTATATAGGGATTCAATGATTAGGGGAATTGTGAAAAAGGGATTAGATGAGTAAAAAGCTTAAGGGATTAGATAACTTATCTTACATTAAAGAGAAATAATGGAAAAAGATAAAAGGGAAGGATTTATTTGCATTTTGAATAACTATTGCATGTTGAGTATGATCTCTATATATGGAGAATACGTAGATGTACTTATTATCTACTAGGATCGAAATGAAGGCAGAATCAAGTAAAGTCTTTTAGCTTAAGTTATTAGGATAACAGAGGCAAGCTAAGTACTCCTAGGATAAAGATTTCCTAATTAGGAGAATTGATACAAGACACTTGTAGACCATTTCATTCCGAGTAGGTTCATATGATTGTAGGATATCTGGGGTGATAGATTTACCCATTGAAGGATAAAACCTATGCGTAGAGTAAGGAAGCCTCAAGTCAAATCGGCCCTGAGTAGTGTTTATGATAGATGACCTTCATTTGAAGTACTGAATGAGAATACTTTGGCCAAAGTAGTGAAAGGTACGACATCCACCTAGGTGTGAGATAGTTGAGACTACACTGTCAGTTCATTGTGATCCGAGTACTAGATTGAGATTGTGAAATAGCAAGGTTCTAGTTGTGTAGGACACAACACTATGCTCAGTTGGTAATCGTTAAAGGATACCCTACCAATCTCTTCTTCGAAGGGAGGGCTGTTCATTGTGAAATGATCGTGTGGGGAACCGCATTATAAGTCCGTGGTTGGCGGAAAAGCGCCCGAGTGATGTTTCTCCTCCACAGCAAGCGGCCGATGTACCAAGATTTGAAAGGACAGACTCTTGGACCTTCTTACTTCTATTTGTGCAAAAGCTTACGAGCTATGTATGTATTTGTAATACTTTTGAACTCTGATTTATATTTGCAATGAAAATGGAATTCTTGTGGAAACATATTGTAACTTGTACGTATTTATCAATAAAGAAAGGAAATTTTTTATTGTATTATCTTTGTTACTTGTTACCTTTACATGTTTAAAGTGAGAATTGGAAAATTTTTAATTTACGCAGGAAACAGGTTGTTACAGTAATTCAATTCAATAAAGACAAGTTCGATTATTTGCAGCAGATCGCCATTTAGCTTCAAGTCAATTATCATCAAGGAGGATTTATATTAATTGTATATTCGCACCGAGGGGCTATCTCACATTGCCTTGAATCGGCCTTGTGTTTGGGCCAAGTTGTAAAGCAGATTTCTGCTCTTTGCATTATAATATAAGAGATATATCTTTGGCTGGGTTTTTCTCCCTTGATGAAATATTCTGAGCCAAATTTTTTCAAATTTTCAATAACAGTATGCAATGCAACACACATCCGTTAGGGTTAGCACTTAAACCAAAACGATGCAGAATTCAACTCTAACCAAGAATGCGCCGGATGACGACGAGCATATGGTCAAAGGATCTCAAAGCAATGCTGAATAAAGAACTCTAACCAAGAATGCGCCGGATGACGACGAGCATATGGTCAGAGGATCCCTATCTTCTATTATGTTGAAAGTAAACTCAACACCCAGAATGTGCTTTCAAACCCGGAGTGGGAATGGAGCTACCATAGGGCGGAGATGTAAGATATTACAATGCAAATGTAAGATATTACAATGCAAATCAAAGTAAATAGGTGGCAAGCCAGCCTCTTCCACTTATCCAGCGGGTATTACAATGAAATAACAGAGAAGAAGTAAGATTGCTGACAGTACTACTGTTCAACTTACAATAATTAAAGATTTTCCTGCCAAATACATAGAATAAGAAAGTCTAACCATGCTGCAATATAGTATAATGTCTCCTCAATGATCACAAAGACTTTCAACCCAAACCCAACTCAAAAGATAGACTTGACGCAAGCTATATGATAGAACAACAACTTAATATGCATAACCAGCAACCCTAGAATCCGCTAAAATGCTCACAACTCACTCAATACTTGCCAGAATGACATGAGACTTGATGCAAACGAAAGCTAGGATGATGACAATGAAGACTAGACAAAGAAACAACTGACAAATTGAAGTATTTTTTTTTCTAAACACTTGTCAGGCAAAACAGAATGGTACAGCCTCAAGAAATGTTCTACCAACAAGATAAAATACAAGACACCTCTAAAAAATCTGCAACTTGGCATAGAGGGGCGCCCAAGGCTAGCAAATGCATGGGTAAACTACCCAGAACCAAAATAAATTCGCCCAAAGACTTATGAGTATAAACTTCAATCTGCAATACAAAATCAGCAACTCCAAATTTTGATTAAAATGCAAGAAACTGAACTACAAATGCAAAACAACTTCTACAATGCAAAATATCACTACAAATCTTACTCAACTACAATCTAACTCTCCACTAGTTGCTGTCTTTCAAGCAAGAAGTCGAGCCAAGGCTAGGAGGCATTCATTCCTTGAAGCAATCCAAATACCATTCCGGCAGCATAACTTTACTCAAGACATAAGATGATCCAAATGAAGATAGGGAGCCTCCTTTTATAGACTGAAGAGAAGACTCCAGAAGCTTCTAGAAAGTGCGCCCTAATTCCAAGTTGTTTTTTAGGTTTAACTTTGACCAAGACTCCTTCATCAAAATGGCGTACCTTCCTTGAGAGATAAATATCACTTCTCTTTTTTTTTAAAATAAAATATAAAATCCTCTAAAGTAGGCATCCACTTTCCCTTGAGCAATTATAGACTTTAGAAATATAAAAATATTTCTTCATGAGAAAATACCCCTCAAGGTCCCCTTCTTTAAAACAACTTAAAGTCATATTACTAGGACAAGGGGTTATTTTATAAAATAAAACATTATTGTCTTTAAAATACTTATTTCTCCAAAATGAACCCCTTAAGCCAAAAATCAGAATTACCAAATGAACTGCCAGAAGAGGAAAGTTGACGGAGCTGGTGCTGACTGGACCACTGCTAAAAATAGAATTTACTAAAAATAGTAAATTCAAGAAGTTGCTTAGAATGCAATGCATGCGCCACCATTGCGAAACTCTTTGAAAACCCAAAAAGAATCCGCAAACCAAAATTCCAAACTCCAAGGTGTAGCCGTCATAACTTACTAAAAATAGTAAGTCCGGAAAGGTTGCCCGACGCAATTGCATGTCATACCTCAGCGAAGCTCTCAGAAAACCCAGAAGGAATCCAAGATCCGAATAGCCCAACTCCAACATGTAAACCCCTGAATCTTCAAAAGAACTCACCAAGCAGCCGGAAACCCTAATTCTGTCTCTGATTAGCCAACAGCACACCGGGAAAAGGCCATCAATCACTGAAAGGTGTAGTGCTAAAAATGGGGACATTACACTCGAGGAGGGTTTTCCCAGGGTATTTGTTGTGTTCTATTGTTCATTATTGTTGTATATCTGCTTAATTCACTTCTGATCCTAAAATTAACATGGTATCGAAGCGGGTTTAAGCAAGATCAAGATCAGATTTGTTTAAGCAGCAAGGTATTCTTTTCTTCTTCTCATCTAAGGGAGTCTATCTAAGCATCGAAGATGGTGAATGGACTCAAGGTTGAAGAGAGACTTGATGGTGCATCAAACTTCACCTCTTGGAAATTCAAAGTTCTTATTGCACTAGAAGAAAATGATCTTCTAGATTTCGTGGAGAGTGATGTGCCTGAGCCATCTGATGAGGCTGAGAAAACTCAATGGAAGAAAATGGCACTAAGGCTAGGAAGATCTTGATAGATTCCGTGAAGGATCATCTTGTGCCTATTATATTCAAGATGAAGACAACCAAAGTCATGTTTGAGACTCTTCAAGGCTTGTACGAGATCAACAACACCAACAGAGCTCTTACCTTGAGACAACATCTCCATCATATAAAGATGGCTAAAGGAGATTCAATCATCTCTTTCTTCATGAAGATCACTGAGTTGAAAGATCAGCTATATGCCATTGGAGATATAGTTGAAGATAGAGATCTAGTTATGTTGGCACTAAATGGTCTTCCTCAATTTTGGGAGCCCTTTATCCAAGGCATTAGTGGAAGATCTAAATTGCCCAAGTTTGATCATCTTAGAGCTGATTGCATTCAAGAAGAATCCAAGTTGGCAACAAGAGGAAATGGACGAAGCTCTCATAATGAAGACAATCATGTCCTTGCTACTCAAACTTCCGAAAGGAGAGGAAGAGAAGGGAGAAAAGGCGATTTCAAGAGGAATAGAGACATAAAATTAGATTCTGCTCTTGAACCAAAGAAGAAGAAGGATCTTTCTCACATTCAATGTTTCAGATGTGACAAGTATGGTCACTATGCTTGAGATTGTATAACAAGACCAAAGCAACATGCTTCTACTGTGGATGTTGATGATGCGTCACCTCAAAAGGAATCTAGAGACAACTCAGGGGGATTTCTATTCATCTCCGCTCTTTCAAGCAATGTTCCAACCGACAGTAACACTTTGTTGATTGATAGTGGTGCTTCATGACACATTACAGGATATCGAGAGCACCTTTCAGACTTGGTAGAGAGAGAAACCAACTTGCAAGTGATAATCGGAGATGATGCTTGTTATTCAGTGAAAGGTGCTGGAGCCACCTCTCTTCATCTAGATTCTGGCATCCCTCTTCATTTGAGTGATGTCTTGTTTGTACCAGGAATCAAGAGAAATCTTGTATCAATTTCAGCATTGGAGGACAAAGAGTACCAAGTTGCATTTTCTGAAGGGAAAGTTCTTGCTTGGCTGAAGAACTCTAGCATCAAAATAGCCCATGTGATTGGTGTCCGTCAAGAGAGCCTATATAGACTTTCTATTCGTCCAGTTCAAGCATTATTGCATGACTCCACCAGTTCAAGTGAGCTATGGCATAGGAGACTTGCTCATCTACACTTTAGAGCTCTTCCATCTATGGAGAAGATGGTTACTGGTCTACCGAAGCTTAATCAGGAGCACGATGGCATTTGTAGAGGATGTGCACTGGGTAAGAATATCAAGGGTCCTTTTCATAGTAGTGAAAGTAGATCAAAAGGAATCTTAGATCTTGTTCATTCTGATTTGTGTGGTCCAATGTTTGTGGCATCTTTGAGTGGATTTTGGTATTATGTGATTTTCATTGATGACTATTCTTGAAAGACTTGGATTTACTTTTTGAAGTCTAAGGAGTCCGAAGAAGTACTTGATAGATTCAAAGAATTCAAGTCAAGAGTTGAAAATATGTCTAGAAAAAAGGATTAAGGTTCTAAGATCTGATAATGGAGGAGAATACACTTCTGGAGGTTTCGTAATTTCTGCATTGAGGCAGGGATCAAGAGGGGGTTTTGTGTTATGTACAATCCTCAACAAAATGGAGTTGCAAAAAGAAAGAATAGATCCATAGTTGAGGCAGCCAAAGCTATGATTCATGATCAAGATCTACAGACCTTCCTTTGGGTAGAAGCTTCCAGAACTGTATTGTATGTTCAGAACCGAAGCCCTCATCGAATATTGGAAAACATGACTCTTGAAGAGGCCTTCATAGGTGTAAAACCGAGGTTAGTCATTTAAGAATTTTTGGTTATCTTGTTTATATTCATGTACTTATGGATAAGAGATCTAAGCTAGAACCATCAGGCAAGAAAGGAATATTTGTGGGTTACAGTGAATCTTCAAAGGCCTACAGGATCTACATTCTAGGATAGAAACAGATTGAGATCAGCAGGGATGTCTCTTTCGAAGAGGAAGTAGCTTTCAAAAGATCTAAAGGGTCTTATATGGAGATAGATAGTGAAGAAAAAGAGACACCTCAGGATGTGGACATTTCTCTTGATCATACTCCAGAGATTCAGAGGGAGTCTATTGAACCTGAAGAGGCTAGTGATCCAGTTGATCCCATAGAACCTATTGATGGCTCAAGATACATTGCTATAGGTCGAAAGAGACTTCTATGGGCTAGACAAACTATGCAAGAGGTAGAGAAGTATGTAGCTCCTCGAGGCACATTCAGAGAAAGCAAAAGACCACAGAAGTTTCCAGGCTATGTGGCATTGATGAGTCACATCATTGAGTTTGAGCCTTCCAGTTTTGAGGAGGCATCAAATCAGTAGGCATGGAGAGATGCTATGACAAAAGAATATCAGTCCATTATCAAGAATGATGTTTGGGATGTTGTACTAAGACCTAAAGGGAAATCAGTTGTGTCTTCCAAGTGGCTCTTCAAGATCAAGCATGCAGCTGATGGGAGCATTGAGAAGTACAAAGCAAGATTTGTGGCAAGAGGTTTCTCTCAGAAGGAGGGAATAGATTATGAGGAGACATTTGCTTCTATTGCTCGATATACATCCATCAGGACTATAATTGCTATTGCATTAGCTAAACGCTGGAAGCTACATCAAATGGACGTAAAGACTGCATTTCTTAATGGTGTGATTGAAGAAGAAGTGTACATTGAGCAACTAGATGGCTTTGTGATTCATGGGAAGGAGTCTCATGTATGCAGATTGCAAAAGGCATTGTATGGCCTTAAGCAGGCACCTCGTGCTTGGTATGAGAGGATTGATCAATACCTGATGAGCTTGGGATTCTCCAAGAATGATGCAGATTCAAATCTTTACTTCAAGGTAGTTGATGGCGAGGCTTTAATCTTGGTTCTTTATGTTGATGATTTATTTCTTACTGCAGTAGAATATCTCATTGTCAAATGCAAGAAAGAGTTAGCCTCCGAGTTTGAAATGAAGGATCTAGGTCTTATGCATTACTTTCTAGGATTGGAAGTGTGGCAAAGACCCAATGAGATTATTCTAAGTCAAGGGAAATACACTATAGACATCTTGAAGAGATTTGGGATGATGGATTGCAAGTCCATGTCTACACCAATGGAAACAAACTTGAAGAAGTTGAGTGATTCTGCAACTAGTTCAGATCTGGTAGATCCCACCATGTATAGACAGTTGATTGGATCGTTGATGTATCTAGTCAATACTAGACCAGACATTTGCTATGTGGTGAGTGCCCTCAGTCAGTTCATGTGTGAACCAAGGAAAATTCATCTAGTTGCAGCAAAGCATATCTTGAGATACTTGCGTGGCACAGTAGGATATGGCTTGAGATATACTTCCTGTGAAGATCTGAAGTTACAAGGCTATTTTGATTCTAAATGGGCCGATAGTGTAGCTGATAGGAAGAGCACCTTTGGATGTGTTGATTGCGTTTTATGACACAACAAACATTTTAGAACAAAGTGTCACAGACGCTCTATTCTCTCTTGAAAAACTACTTCCTATGCTAAGATTGCAAGTGAGGTCATAGGGTAATTCCAATGTTTAAGATGAACGCGGATAGGCTCTGTGGTATGGATGTGATTTGCTGTGGGCACAAGTAAGATTTTGCAAGTTATTCGAAAAAGCAGAGACATAAATGCAGTACCATTTTGGATTTTTTGATTTATATAAAAAAAGTAAAAAAAGATTTAGGGTTTAGAGACTTTTATGCTACTCCTAAGAAATCAAGAGAAGACGAAGACTAAGTGAAACCAAATAAACCATACTTTGTTTCGCCACGCTAAACGACAACTACGCAGAGCAAGTGCAATCTTCTAGGAATGTGCTTATGATTTTCATGTAATGAATAATTACCATCAAATCGAACAACAATTATTCAAACAGAAGTTAAGCATCCACAATGAAGCTCAGTCTAACTTTGCACATTGAGTGAAATCATCCACCCAAAGAAAGTATGAGCTCGGTTTCACCAATCTCCGCTATCAATCAATCATTCTTCTAACATACATTTTAATTCAAATTCACTAAGCGAGAAAGAAAATATGCGACCATGCAACTATTCAACAATCAAGTATTCAAGGCACATCATGCATTTGAACTTCATTATCAAAGTAGTGTTTTCACAACAATCTCATAAGAACTCTCTCTTTATTTCTACAATCTAACTATCTCAAATCTGCTCTAACTTCTTAATCTCTAAGCTCTCTATCTCTCCTATGCCTTCTAATCCTTCTAATCTAATAATGAGAGAGTGAGGGGGGGGGTTTATATAGTTTTTCAAGATTACAAAGAACGGCCGAGATTGATTCAAGATCAATGGCCAAGATTAAACATAACTAAACCCTAATTAGGGTTTCCAAAACCACAATCAGTTAACTGAAGAGAACACTAGACAACTGGAGTGGCATCCTTATCCACTTGTGCAGCCTCACGTTCGGCGAACCTGGACACTATCAGGTCGACCTCCTCCATAGCAATGTCGGGCAGCACGCTGATGTTGTACTCCAGCAAATCCAAGTTCTCGGCACACTCTGCAAACATAGTCGCCCACGATGGTTCCTGTAACAAGAAAGAACTTCTGATGGCCATGAAATCGAACACTTTGGTGAAGCCTTCCTTCATGATTGGCCCGGTGGTGGAGAAAACTTTTTGTACTTGCTCTTTCAAACTCCTTGGCCGCAAGTGTTTCCTTCGGATAACCTCCTTGTCGAGCATATCTGCAGCCATCTCATAGATTTTACTTTGAATTTCTTTTACTTGTTCTTCAACTCTACCACTATCCTGCTTCACCTTTTCGAGGACTCCTTTCCTTGAGATCAAAGCATAGTACCATCCGTTGAAATCATAAGCCGCTCCAGCTTCGATAACCTTGTCTTCGATCAATCTTTGCTTTGAAATGCCCTTCAGTTCCCGAATGCATGGGATGATCCTGCTCTGAATATCCTCGAGACTGCTCCATGACTCTGCAAGATCTGCAACTCGTGAAAGCATGAAGGAAGCCTGCTCATTTACTTGCGCCAACTTTTCTGCAAATACCAACGCCTCTTCTTTCCTTCCAACCATCCAGTCTTTAGCCTCCCTCGCTGTTGTCAACTCCTCTTCAAAGTTCGCACTTGGTTCTTGTGAGGCATTTGGAGGTAAAGGCGCCACTTGTTCACCTTCGTTTAGTGGCTTGGTCAGGTGCTGGATATAATCTTTTAGGCGTTGAATTTCTTTCTTATACTCTTTCTTCTTGGCAACTTCTTTTTCTAATCTGGCCTTGATGGTGGCCACGGAATTATCCAAGTCTTCGACTTCCTGCCCTTTTGTTGCCGATGAAAAACGGAAAGGTAACAGCAGCTTTCTGCTTAGGCCATTGGATATTCTGATATGTTTCTAATTGTCTTAGCACTTCCAACAATACCATCCTGTTAGTCGGATAGACAGGCAGCCTATAAGGATTTCCGGAAAATCCTTGGATTCTGATGTAGGTGAACTTAGGATACTGAATGAACCAGAATCCATACCGACTGATCAGGCTCTTGGCTTCATGCGAGAGTCTTTGGTGAGTTCCGCCTTGAAGAAGCCGGGTGATATACATCAAAAATGCATCATGAGCCCTCCGGAAATGAGACTTCTCTTTCAGCTGCAGCTGTGGATAGCAATCGTAGACCTTCAATTTCCCCTCGCCATTGCCAACCACGCCTTTGCATGTCAAGCCAGGATATTTATAATATCTTGCAAGTGAATATACAATGTATGAACTCATGTGGAAAGTTTTGGTCTCCTCAAAGTTGACCAACTGCTCGTGCAAGCTGTCACTAATCATCCTGGACCAATTGAACATCTTGACTCCAGTGATTATCTCATCAATAAAATAGTACATCCAATCTTCGAAAGGAGCACCGTGGGCACTGCCTACTATTCTGTTTAGTAGCAAAACAATATCACCATATTCCTCTTTGAAGTGGGTTCTGATCAATTTTTTCGGCATCTTGCTTGCAGTAGGCTTTGGTTTTAATAACCAATTCTTGTTTATGTTGGATGCACAGAGATCCCGCTGACTTTGATAAAGTTTGAGTGCATCTTGCTTGGTGCGATAGGATGTTCGATTGTACACTGGAATTCCAAAGGTTTCCTGGATTGCCGGCTCGGACAAGTAGGCAAGGACCTTTCCGTCAGGAGCTTCTATCTGTCTGTCTTGTGCATTGTAATGTAGTGCGCATTCTGCCATCAACTCAGGACATTCTTTTGCTGGTGGAAATCCAGCTGCATGGACGATTCCATTGCGCATCATCCTCATGGCAATTGGTGAAGGCAGACGTCCGTCAGTCCCGTACATTCTCTTCCGGAAGTCTTCAAGATCTACGTGGCCAAGATCAGTGTCAATGACGTGCTCCCACTTGGACTTGATTTTCGATTGTGTTTGCACACCTTTGCTTGCAAACTTCATCTTGACTGCTTCGAAAATAGATCTGCAAGAAAAGGTAGAAAGAAAAATCAGCATTCGACATTTAAATCAGTTTGAAGGATATTCCAGCTGATAATCAGATTAGACTTCGTGAAAAACAAGAAGCTGGAAAGAAAATAAATGGTGGAGCTTCATGCTAAAAATGAAATGGACAAAACAAATCTGCCTTGTGACTTCTTGGAGACGTGATCACGATCACAATGCAAGCTGATAACAGAATATCTCCTTCACTTTGCTGCAAATTTCCTCAACCTTTTGCCTTAAACAAGTCTCTTCTCACAACTTTTCTTCTCAATATCGAATGATTGCACAAATGAGATGTGAAATCACTTATAGAGGTGACAAGATTGATCATTTTAGCAAATTTAAAATGTTTCCTTCGAATCAAGTTTGAACTCATCTTTCACTTTGCTTCAGGATGGCAAGTTCTATCCTTAATAATCTCGTCCGGGAAAGTTTCTAATTTCATTCACAGTCCAACAAAACTCTTTTTCTTTCTTTCCAATTTCGAAATTTTCAAGACTTATCTCTTTTTTGGTGTTGGAAAATAAATGATTAAAATAATTAAAATAATTATTTTATGTGTCCATTCCAACCCATTCGTTTCTATGGCAAATTATTTTTTTGTCCTTGGCCATTTGATTTTCGAAATTTTCTCTGCCAATGCCTTAGGCGAATTTTGTCAAATTTCTTGCCAAAATTTCTATCGTTTAATTTCGTTTGTCCATGATTTTTATCGTTTTTCCAAAATTATTTGGCCATGTCCAATTTTATTTGGCCATAAATATTTCTCGTCCATAATTCTTCTAGACACGTCCGATTTTTCTCTAGCCACGTCCGATTTTATTTGTCCAAATTCTCTTGATTTTCCACAATTTATCTTGCCATGTCCGATTTTATTTTGTCCATTTGCTTGATCTTTCCATAACTTATCTAGCCATGGCAAAAATTTCTCTAAACACTTGGGCGAATCTTCAAAGTGCCATGCATATTTTAATTCTCCAAAGGTTTAGACTTAGGCAAATTTTAATGTTTGCTCTCTCCAATACATGGCGGACTTTGGTTGTTTCTTTGCCATTCAACTTTCATATCCAAGGCGGACTTGCCTTGCTTTGTTGCCACTTCTTCTATGTCTAAGGTGGACTTTGCCTTGTGGTTGACCATTGACACCTTTAGCTGGGCGGACTTGCATGTTTTGATTGCCACTTTCCTTTTGACATGGGCGGACTTCATACTCTTCCTTGCCATACATTCTTCCTTGGCTATGCCTTAGCCATTTTTCTCTTTTACCTTGGGCGGACTTTCCACATTTTGTTGCCATCAGTGCTTTGGATAGGGGCGGACTTCATTGCATGCTAGGCCATTGTCTCATGTTCAAGGCGGACTTGCTTGAATGTTTGGCCATTTGCATAGGGCGGACTTCCTTGATAGTCTTGCCATTGGATGCTTTGGAGGGCGGACTTCCTCATTCTCCTTGCCATTAACATAGGCGGACTTCATGCATTTCCAAGCCATTTCCATATTCATCAAGGGCGGACTTCAGCTAGTGGTTGACCATGACAAGGGCGGACTTGATGCATGTTCTTGCCATATAATGCTTATGGCTGGGCGGACTTCATTGTTTCCCCTGCCATTTCCTCTTTTCCTTAGGCAAATCCTTCTTCTCCATGGGCGGACTTCAGCTGTGACCTGGCCATTTCCATTCTAGACAAGGGCGGACTTCATCATTTGTTAGGCCATTTCCTCATTGCCATGGGCGGAGTTGCTCCATTTGCTTGCCATTGGATGGCGGACTTCATCAATTAGCCAACCATTGATCAGATTTTTTATGTCATTCATTGCTATGTCTAGAGCGAACTTGTTCAGATCTGTTGCCATAAGCATCTCAGCTGAAGCTTCATTGACTTATTTTCTCCATTTTTACCTGCTGGTCAACTTCATACTTAGGCAAATTTTTTCAGTCTCCTCCATGATTGTTCAGATTTTCCCATGAATCGCCCAGATTTTTACATGAATGTTCAGATTTCTTGACGGATTTCATGAATTTTTACCAATTTATTGATGAATTCATCATCTCATTCACCATTTTCTGTGCTCTTTACCAGATTTCTCTGTGATTTTCCAGAATTTCTCACCATTTTTGAACAAATTTTCCAGATTTTTTGAACTTTTTATGTGATTTTCCAGAATTTTGCCAAAATTTCAAAAAAACTTCGAATCGATTTTCTGAGAGTTTCGTTGCTCGTTTCGAACTTCTGAGTGGATTTTCGAAACTTGTGACCCTTCTAAAAATAGAAACTTTCTAAAAATAGAAATTTTCCAAAAATAGCAACTTTCCAAAAATAGACCCTAAAAAATAGGGATCCCAGAATTGCCCAAAAGTGCCAAAAAAGTAGGTCCTAAAAAATAGGGGGCCCGGGGTGAGAAACCCTAAAAACTTGGAGGTGTCAGAATCGACCGAAACGACAGTCGATCTTCGTCTCCCAGGACCTTCTAAGCACGATGGTGACGTTTATTCGGTGATCCAGGCTAAAATTCATCGACTCGACTCGGGTGACCGGAGAGCAGACAAAACGAGGGACGCGAAAGCAAAACCCCAAAAGGCCAACGACAAGGGTCCCCATTTGCAATGGGGCGAGGTGTGAGTTAGGTCACAACAGGATGTTGCTTCAGTTTGGGGTTTGCCATGATTTCTTGGTGTAGTAGGAAGCAAACTTCTGTAGCACTAAGCACTGCAGAGGCTGAATATATTGCAACATGTGTAGCAGCTCGAGAAGCAATGTAGCTTCAGAAGCTCCTTGTAGGATTGTTTGGACAATCGTCGGAGCCAATTCTTATTCATTGTGACAATCAAAGCTGTGTGAAGCTCTCTGTCAATCCAATGTTTCATGACAAGACAAAACATGTGGAGATCAAATATCATTATATCAAAGATATGGTGCTACGGAAAGCAATTCAACTCAAGTATATTTGCACTAATGATCAGACGGTTGATATTCTCACCAAGCCTCTCTCCAGAGTGAAGTTTGCACATTTTCGAGACAAGCTTGGAGTTATGGAGAATGTTTCCCTTGTTGAGAGGGAGACTCAGGATCAGTGATCTTTGTTATTTGCTATAATGCATATTTCTCTGAGATGGAGAAATATGAGGTGAAAGCCCTTGTCCATCTCTGAGATAGAGATGTTCTTTCCACACATGGGAGTAGCCATGGTGGATGTCATGTTGAGAGACTCCATGACAACATCACGTTGAGAGACTCCGTGATGAATTCCTTGTACTTGTGTTTTTCCACACATGGGAGTAGCCATAGTGGACGTCATGTTTGACTCCATGACGACATCACGTTGAGTGACTCCGTGATGGGCACTTGTGCACATGATCCTTTCCACACATGGGAGTAGCCATGGTGGACGTCATGTTGAGTGACTCCATGATGATATCACGTTGTGACTCCGTGATGAACTCTTTCCAAAAATGGGTGTAGCCATTGTGGGTGTCATGTTGAGTGACTCCATGACATGGATATCTGGAAAGAAACCTCCCTAGCTAAGAGGGAGTGTTGTTGCTATAGCGGCGGGAGTTCTCTTTCCCTCCAAAATTTGAAACAATAAATAATTTATGGGGCTGACTGACTCAAGTGGAGTGATGCCTCATTTCAAATAATTAATTTACATTTTATTTTTATTGAAGCCGACTCAATTCATAAAGTCGCCTCACTTTGTAAAGTCGTCTCTCTTGTGTAAGAGGCCGACCCTTCATGAAAAGCCACTTTAATGTGTATATATACAAGGTTTCTCCCCCCTCATTTGGTAATTCAATTCAATAAAGACAAGTTTGCACTACAAAGAAAAGTTCGATTATTTGCAGCAGATTGCCATTTAGCTTCAAGTCGATTATCATCAAGGAGGATTTATATTAATTGTATATTCACACCTAGGAGAGGGGCTATCTCACATTTCCTTGAATCGGCCTTGTGTTTGGGCCAAGTTGTAAATATTTCTGCTCTTTGCATTATAATATAAGAGATATATCTTTGGCTGGGTTTTTCTCCCTCAAGAGGGAGGGTTTTCCTAGGGTATTTGCTGTGTTCTATTGTTCATTATTGTTGTATATCTACTTAATTCATTTCTGATCCTAAAATTAACAAAAATGAAGGTAATATTGTAGCTTAAAACTTGTAAACCTATGAAACTGTAGATTTTTTTTGATTAAGTGTTCTTTGTCACAATTCTTTGTGTAATGATTAGGGCCCATGAAACTGTAGATTTAATTAAGTGTTCTTTGTCACAATTCTTTGTGTATGATTAATATGTTTATATCAATTTTACCAATTGTAGAAAGAGATAGAAGAGTGTAGAAGAATGAGACAAGAAGATAGAAGTGACACAACATATACGTGGAGAAACCCTTTCAGGAAAAAACTCCACCAGAATCAATAGTGCTTGTATTATTTAACCTTAGAACAAGATTACAATAATACTGTATCAATCCTTGATTGATATGCTTCCTTTTCCTTCAACAATTCTTCTTCACAACTTGCAAAAAACTCTCATTGGAACTCTCATACACTTGCTACAATTACAAGCTATCCATGCATCCCATGTGACCAAGCATGAATCCTCACATCCCATGCCATGCTTCAAACCCTCACACATGCACAAGCTCAACTTGCAAAACCTGCTATAAACTCTGATGCACTTGCTGCAATAAATAGACAATTCTGAGCATGTAAACTCAATAAGAGTTGTCAAATACAAGAGCGTAAAGCTCCTCACAAAAATCCACGCCTAGATTGTGCAAGTAGAGTTCCACACTATAACATGAAGTCAAAACCAAAGTCTCCTCAATTTAGGTGCCCCAAACTGAACACTTAATTGATCGTTGGTCAAGAAAATATCTTGCAAGCATCACCTCAAAGTTGGTGCCCAAGAATGGGCCCACTTAACTAAGCCTTGTAAATATCTTCTCATGCAAAAGGTGCTAACTCAAAGATGCCAACTTGGGCGCCCAAGGTGGGTCCAAGTCAATCTTAGTTAACTGAAACATAGCTCTCCACCAATTCATGCAAACATTATGCGTGATTGATCATCCCCACTTAACTGAACGTATCCACCTATTAGCTGTCATGCAACTGAAGTCATTAGTCATGCAACTCAAGTCAACTAAGGTCAACTAGCATTCAACTCAAAATAACTACATGAAACTGAAGATAACTGAACCATAACTGAACTGAACTGAACTGAACTGAACTGAATTGAATTGAACTGAACTGAACTGATACTGAACTGATAGTGCCACTCTCCACTCATGTAAATATCAAGTCCCTAATTTGTAGGATCAAGAAACATGCATTACTGAAGTGTTATCAATCCTCCAAACAGTTAACTTAAGCAAGGTGGGTTCCACCTTCCATGTGGGCGCCCCATGTGCTCCTATCTTGTAGGAGCTCTTCTTGGACGTCCCCACATGTTCCTATCATTTAGGAATAATCACAATTGTCAATTTACATGTTCATTTCATTCGAATTTAATCTCTTTCTAATCTTGTGTTGGGGAACACTTTCCAAGGACTTAGGAGATACATGAAATATGTTTAGGATTGCAATTAAATGGCATCCTATTCCCAACATTTGTGTGCAATACATGATGTTGTAGCCTCGGATGTTGCTCTCAGATTGATCTCTCAAGGGAAGAGTATTGGATTGGTTTGAAGGCTTGGCACCTTCTTTCATTGTAGACTAGAATCAACTTGGAATTTTGTTGAATGATATATTTAAGAAGAGGGTGGACAACTTGTCATTGTTTTAGCATCTCACCATAGTAAATAGAGGTTCCATGGAGTCCATACTTGCTTTCAACTTCAAATTCAAGAAGATATGGGAGAAAATCCTTATTGAGGGTTGTCTTTCACCAAGTTTAGCTTATCTGTACTATTTGAAAGCATGATTTTGAGATTTCCTTGATGATTAGCTATTAGGTCCAGTAGAACCCTTCTACAATCTTATAGTATAGCTGTCCAAACTAAACAAAAACTCACCACAACTGAAAGTACTTTATCTCACCATGTAGATTTTTTTGTTTATATGGCTAAATTATGACATGGATTAAAGACAAATGCTTTCCTTTGATTAAAAAATAGATCAATGGATTCACATCAACAATTGGATAGATTTGAACAAAGAAAATAACATGAAGAATATTGATGAATAAAGTATGAGACTGAAAAGAAGCAATAATTTAGAAGTATATGAAGCTATTTCAAAGGATAGAAGATAAATGTTATGCAAAGTACATAAATCTTCTTTACTACTAGTTAAACTCTCACTAATACAACATAATGGTCTAACTTCTTACCTAGAATGAAATTTTTTGTAGCATAAGTCTAGCATATACTCTAATTCCACCCAAATTCTGCCTAGGTTTGCCTGGTTTTGGTAGGGACGAACCCACAGTCTGTGGGTTGGACCTTGTCCGGACCTAGGCCGGACCCTATCTGGACCCAGGTTGGATTGGACCCGGACCTCGGACTTGGGCTGAACCAAACCGGTATCTTCCTCCTTAGACGAATGAGCTGGTAACATAGGGTTGTTGTGATGTCCCTTTCATAGGTGTAGCGACTAGTGGAGACCCTTAGCCTATTTTAGCTCCTATAGGCTAATTGGCAGGTAAAAGGGAATAATTAATTTATTAAATTAAGTTGCCTAAATTTCGGACAACTTACATTTAATTAATTATTTTTATAAAGTTGAACAACTTAAATTAAAAGTGACTTTTATGGGGGGGCCAAAATGTAAAATTTAAATTATGAAGTCACATTAGGCAAGGAAATTAAAAGGTTTTGGAAAACAATATCTAATTATTTTCAAAAAATGTATAAAGAGGAGAATTTAGATGGGAAAGTTCATTCTTGGCATTTCATTTTGTAAAACCCCAACTTTGGAAGTGAGCAACCATTCATCTTCTGCCCTAGGATGGAAACCCTACGACAAGATTGGTTTCGAGGATGGAAGCCCTCCTAGCCAATTTAAAGGTGAATTCATACAGGATCCACAGATGTGTGTAATATTTGGAGATTGAGGAGATTGTATCCAGGTATAGAAATAATATTTTCTTCAGTTTGTGGCCATGCCTAGACAGTGAGTTTGAAAATTATTTTCAGTATTATTTTTAAGCAATTCTTAATAGATTATATCTGGAGAGAGTCTTGAAATTGGTTATCAGCAGACCATACAAATTGGAGTATGGAATTCATGGTATATTTGAGGCAGGTCAATGAAGCTATTGTGAAGATTTTCTAGTGTGCAGGCTTCCATAGGCCACAAGGGGGCGTGAGAGCAAGGAAGAGTTAGTAGGAGTTGCAGCTATTTTTCTAAGGGTTTAAACCCCTGTACAACCTTCTGCTGTCCTTACTTTGGTAAATATCCACTAAAAACTCTTTGCTGCAGTACTGCATTTGCTGACCTTTGCACATAAATAGGGACGTGAGGTTGAAAAAAAGTTATAAAGGAAGTCGTTGCTGTTTATAGAATTCTAGAATCCTATTCTTCAAATGCAGTCTATGTGGATGATTATTATTTGTATATTGTGCACCATTGCTTGCCAAAGACAGCTTGAGAGTCATGTCAGGTCTGCAGCGATTACAACAGCAATTTGGGTGTGACTGTAGCAGCAACAATGGAAGAATATTGGTCTGAAAGAGGGAAGTCACCCCATCTGTTGACAACAACAAGCAACAGTAGATCATTGTATGATTTCTGAGTTTCTCCATTTAGAGGTCAGATTACTCTTAATTCATTTGTAGATTTAATGCTTCCATCCTCAATAATGATGCAATAGATTATATGTGCAATTTATGCTAGTAACCTACCGAATGAAACATATATATGCAATTTATTTCAGTTTGATCAATATATGCATTTTGTCAAACATTTAGAAATTTCACCACAAATTTAGAAACTTTTGGTAATGGCATTCCATCAAGCATTTGTAAAAATCCAAATCCAAATAACTTGGCACACTACAATTGTGCCACTTAATGTCACCCCTTTAAGCCTTACATACACATCTTAGTCTTTCCTGCCATTTAAAACCTAGAAAAACACATCCAAGTGCACCCTTTTGACTGTTTCATCACTTTGGAACTCATCTATGGGTTTCCATTTTATGGACCTATTGCCACCTTGTGCCTCCTCTTTTATTTTCCATCAGTTATAACCGATGCAAGAAATCTAAATACGTTTATCACGCTCAAATATTCATTTGGTAGTTGTAGTATCCCTTTCCTAGAATTTAGTTAAATACCCATCTGAAAAATCCCAAAGGCGGCTAAAGTTCCCCTTTTCATCCTTTTTGTTCCCCAAGGACATTTTTGTCCTGTTGGGACTTTTTGCTCCCTAAGGACATTATTGTATCAGGACTTTTTGTTCCCTAAGGACATTTTTGTCCTATCAGGACTTTTTGTTCCCCAAGAACATTTTGTTCCTTTCGAGATTCCGAGTTCCCTTTGGATATTTGGACAAATGGACTTTGTTCGTTTCCCATGCCCCATTCCCCTTTTCTTCCCTTTGGTTCTATTGAGACTCCGAGTTCCTTTTGGACAATTGAATAAATCCGTTCCCCATTCCCCTTTTCTTCCCTTTGGTTCTACTAGGACTCCAGGTTCCCTTTGGACATTTTGGTCCTTTCGGGATTTTGGGTTCCCAAAGTCCAAATGTCCAAATCCACCCTCCATTCCCCATTCCCCTTTTCATCCCTTTGGTTTCGTTGGGACTTCGGGTTCCCTTTGGACATTTTGGCCCTTTTAGGATTTTGGGTTCCCTTTGGACATCTAGACAAAGTCCAAACGTTGAATCCATTCCCTGTTCCCCTTTTCTTCCCTTTGGTTCCGTCGGGACTTTAGGTTCCCTTTGAAAATTTTGGTCCTTTCGGGATTTCAGGCCCTTTGGACATGTCCAAATCTGTTCCCCGTTCCCCTTTTCTTCCCTTTGGTTACGTCAGGACTCTAGGTTCCCTTTGGACATTTTGTCCTTTTGTGATTTCAAGTTCCCTTTGGACATTGTCCAAATGTCCAAATCTATTCCCAATTTCCCATTCCTTGTTTCTTGTTCCCCTTTTCTTCCCTTTGGTTCCGTTAGGACTTCAAGTTCCCTTTGGACATTTTGGTCCTTTTGGGATTTTGGGTTTCCTTTGGACATTTGGACATTTTTGTCCTATCGAGACTTTTTTTCCCTAAGGACATTTTTGTCTTGTCGAGACTTTTTTTCCCTGACATTTTTGTCCTGTTGGGACTTTTTGTTCCCCAAGGAAATTTTGGTCTTGTCAGGACTTTTTGTTCCCCAAGGACAATTTTTGTCATGTCAGGACTTTTTGTTCCCCAAAATGTCCAAGTTCCTTTCTCTTTCTCGACTCCTACCATTTGACGGTTTTTTCGTTTCGACCTAGAAATCACCATTAATGTTGTAGTGACTCCCCCAACTACCAGATCTGATTTGTGGAGCTACATGAAAGATTTTAAATGTATTTTTTACCAACTCCAAGTGGAAAAAGTGGCACCCATGCTTCATTTATTGTTTGTAGACTACTTTTTTGTCAGAGGGTCATCCCTAGCTGTGATTTTCTTGTGGATTTTGTGGGTGTTTCTGCTCTTTATCCATGGATTCATCAACGTGGAGACATGGTGTGTGTTGTACCCAAAACCAAAATTTTTGCTTCACTAAGGCATTTTGCTTAATTGAGTCTTAATCTTGTTAAAGTGTTGTCAGAAGGTCGTTTTTGGGGTTTTTAAATATGGAGTTGGTGTCAGTGTCATGTCATTCTGTCACTGAAAAAATTTTAAGAAAAGTGAAAATCTAAACGAAAACATCAAAATTTTCTCTCTGGAGAAGGGAGCACTTTCTCAAATGGGCGCCCTATCTTTTAGGGGTCTAGATCCTGTTTTTAGGGTTTGTCACCTCCAGCAGACATTCGTCCGGTATCACGTCAGCTTTGCAGTAAGCTATCAAGTCTGTCAAACGGACCTGTTTCGAGCAAGTTGTGGTGAATACAGCACAAAACAAGGCGAAAGTGAAAATTGACTAACACTGGAGAAAAGCGTAGCTTTTGGAAAAGGCGCCCATCTTTTTGAGGTGCCAGATGAAGGTTTTTGGCTAAATGCCACCCAGGATGTTTATCTCACTTTTGTTCGAGCTTCGCGACGCATCCGTCAGTGGGTGAATCTGAGTTGCTGAAGTGCCTGAACCTGAGGTCGAACGTAGGGTCAAATCTTAGTCAAAATATCAGAGGAAAAAGCAAAAGAGCACATTTTGGGAAAGGCGCCTAAGCTTTTCAAGCCTTTAATGCTTTCTTTCTGGTGATACCAGATATTCAATGTGTCCGTGTTACGCTCAGCTTTCCGTTGCCTGTCTCCGTCAGTTCGTGAGATGCCTCAGCAGCTTGCAGTCGAGGTTTTTGTGATATTCTAGCTAGCTCCTGAAATGGCTAAGTCTGGGATGAAAAGAGCAACTTTTGAAAAGGGCGCCCTTGTTTTTCACCCTTCAGATGATGTTTTCTTGGGAAATGTGCCTTTGCAACTGTTGTGCAGAATAGGGTTAGCTTCGCAGTGAACCTGAGATCTAGTCCTGAAAGTTGATAAAATGGAAGTTATGAAGGATTTTGTTTTTCCCTTCGTATGAGATGCAGAAGTCAAAATTTGATTAAGTCTGAGAAAAAGCGCAGCTTTTGAAAAAGGCGCTTGGATTTTTGAGCCTTCAGATGTCAGTTTTACGGTTTCCAGTCTCAAGATATCTTTTGATCAGTTTTTCCTTAGCTCTGCGATGCACCTATCAGCCAGCCAGACCCTGGGAGTAAATAATCAACCAAGGTCGAGGATGAACAGAGGTCCTACAGAGGTTTTAGCTTACCTTTCATGAAATTTGGCTAAGTCCGAATTCGCTTTGAGAGTTCAAAGTTGAATTTCAGAGAGTTGAATGGACTTTAACCGGGAGTTCTCATCTAGCGACCGAACGATTTCGGGTTGTTGTTGTGACCTTTTCACACATCGCCCCATCTAAAATGGGGACCCATAAATTTTTGCTCCATTCTGGTCTTTTGGCTTTGCTTTTTGTCTTTCTCTCTCTCGTTCTGCTTTTGTCCCGCTTTCTGCCTTTCTGGGGACGCTCCCGTCAGCAAGCTTGAACGTAGGGTTCGGCCAGGTCTGAAATTAGGGTTTCACGTTTTTAGGTCATATTGAGATCAAATTGAGTTGGTTTGTCGGCTTTTGAGCCTAGCAGAGTTATTACCATGTTTTCAGCAAGCAACCCCTGAACTTTCACTGAATTCTGCCATCTTTCTATTTTTAGTAAGTGTCAGTTTAGGGTTGATTTTTGTAGGATTTTCACATTTTGGCAACTTCATTGTATTCCGAGCGCTTCAGATTCACTTTTGGCAAATTTCGAGCAGAAACTGACAACCTGCTATTTTTAGCAGCTCTGCCTTCAGAGGCAATTTTTAGGGCTTAAACGCGGAATTTTTCAACGCATGTCCGAAGATTCCTTGTGGGTTTTTCGAGACCTTCGCAGTGATGTGACATGCAAAGTATGATGATGACTTTCAGCATTCGGCCTTCGGAGGCCAATATCAGGGTTTGCATGCAGACGTTTTCAGCGCATGTCGGCATTTTCTTTCTGGGTTTTCCAAGAGCTTCGCGATGATGTAGCATGCAAATGGAGCTGACCACTTTTCGGAAACTTACTATTTTTAACCAGTGCGTGCATGTTGAAGATTTTTCTGGGTATTTCTGGGTTTTTCAAGATTTTTCGGGCAGTGTGACATGCAAGATCATCCGACAGCTGGTTGATCACTTTTCAGGCCGCTTTCTATTTTTAGCAGGTGTCACTTGAGCAGCAGCTCGACGCTTCAGAACTGCAAGCTGATCATCATGCAACTGAAACGACATCAAACGGAGCTCATCTAAGCGACATGCATAAAATTAGGGTTTCGAGCTTCAGCGCTAAAAATGAGGGGAGTCAAGGTCGAATGTTCAAAACTCCAAGTACTCCATCAATGACAAGATCCTTTCAAGAGTCCGGCCAAGTAAAATTTGAAGGCAACGAGAACTTGCTATTTTTAAAGATATTCTCTGGCCAAGAAGCTATAAATAGAAAGTTGATCTCTACGTCAACAGACATCGGCAAGTTCACCGTACCGATGGGGCCCATCATTCAAATTTCTGCCAAATCCGGAAAGCAAGGAAGGCCTCAGAAACCAACACTTACTATAAATAGCAAGTCACCTCAGCAGCGGCTATAATTGGCAGGTCAGCACCAAATCTCAGCAAATACAGGTCGAACATGTGATGAAAAGTCCGTGGCGCGAATTTCAAAGCAAACAGAGTTACAGAGATTGAAGAATCAAGCATTTGCTATTTTTAGCAGGTCAATTAGGGTTTCCTAAAATCAAGGGCGGAACCTGACATTCACGAAGAATCAGCATCCGATGGCAATCACCATGTTTCGGGCATCTGGCACATGAAATTTGAAGACTTTCTGAGAAGTTGCTATTTTTAGCAGGTTGCTAAAAATAGCAGGTACAAACAGACATCAGGCGCTGACAGAAAAGGTTAGTCGAAATTCAAAGCAAAGTGAAAATCAGGCTTTCAGGAGTCAGAATCCAGTCCACGGCGCGAAATTTCAAGAACTTTCTAAAAATAGAAAGTCAAGGCGAGTTAGGGTTGACCACGGAAAATCAACTCAAATCTGGCAACAGGCATAAAGTTTGCTAAAATGGATAAAATTTCAAATCCAGCATTAAGGCTCACTTTGAAGGCTGAACGGAGGTGAAAAATTTTCTAAGTGTCGGAATTGAATGTAGACCCTTGCAAAAGCGCCCCTCTTGACAAAAATGAAAGCTTAGTATGCTAAATGCGCCTCAGTGCAAAAAGTAAAAGTTGGACCATGCAAATGCGCCCAAGAACAAAATGGAAGTTCACCCTCCTATATGCGCCCCTAACTTGATGCTGGACCCCTTGAATGCGCCCCTCTTTGAAGATTTTAGAATTTTTGCCTAAATGCCAAAAACTGAGAGTTGACCATAGCAAATGCGCCCAAGAAGATTGGAATGGTGAAATTTTTTTTCTAAGTGTTAAAGCTAAGCAGAGACCCTACTATTTGCGCCCAAGCTTAAAATGAAAGCTTGATGGGTAATTTGCGCCTGGGAAAGGGGTCTGGAAAACAACTAAGTTAAAACTCGAAGCTCCACTAGCTATATGCGCCCAATGTTAAAGATTGATGCTTGGTAGGCAAAGTGCGCCTAAGTCAAAAGATTGAAACCTTGGAAGGAGATTTGCGGCTAAAATGAAAGTCAAAGGTCCCATATGCGCCCAAGCACAAAATGGAAGCTAAGACATCCAAATGCGCCCCTATGTGTTAAAGTGAAAGTTAGAACACTTAAATGCGCCTAGTCAAGAGTGGATGCTTGGTAGTCTAAATGCGCCCAAGAAGATTGAAGATAAAATTTTCACTAAGGCAAGAAACTAAGCGGAGACCCTCTCATTTGCGCCCATGGGTAGAAATGGAAGTTAATGGTCTCAAATGCGCCTATGACCAAATTAAATGTTCCACCACTCAAATGCGCCTCAGTGCTAAAAAGTGAAAGCTCCAGCATCCATTTGCGCCTGGGAAATGATTCTTGAAAATTTACTAAGTGTCGAGACTGGATGCCCATGGGTCAAAATGCGCCCCTAATTGGAAGCTCATCCTATCATATACGCCTAAAGGAGAAAGACGTTGGTAAAAGTTTAAGTGTTAAAAATGAAAGTTACATGGTTCTTATGCGCCCAGGAACAAATTGAAAGCTTGGCACATCATATGCGCCCCTCTTGGCAAACTGAGAGTAGATGGTGCCAAGTGCGCCTGGCATAAATTGAAAGTTGGAGGTCTCCTTTGCGCCCAAAGTTTAAAATGAAACATTGGAATATGGTTTGCGCCCAAGGCAAAAATGGAAGCTTGTTGATGCGCCCCTGGGTGTTAGAAAGAAGAACTAACGTTGAAAATGAAAGTTGGAGGTCTTAAATGCGCCCAAGCACAAAATGAACAAAGACCCTCCCAAATGCGCCTTGGAGGATAAAGTGAGCAAAGGCGTGGCTAAAAATTTCACTAAGTATTCTAAAGTGAAACCTCCATAATCAAAATGCGCCCCAACCAATGTTAAGGATTGATGCTTGGTGGGCAAAATGCGCCTGGCATGAAAATTGAAAGCAACCCCTCCAAAATGCGCCCTGGTATTGAAACTAAAAGCTTTGTATATCATATGCGCCCAGAAAAGAGAGGACATAAAAAAAACGCCTAAGTCTTGGAATTGAAACCTCTGGGTCCCAAATGCGCCCATAGCTGAAATTGAAACTTCCATCATGTAAATGCGCCCCACTCCAGGCACTCAAATGCGCCCCCCAAGCTTGAAAATTGAAATTTTTCCTAAGAGCGCCCAGCTTGGATAAAAAAATAATAATAAATTAAAAGGTGTTTTGAAATAAATTAAAAGGGGGCGTTTAAATTCTTCAAAAAAGCAAAAGAATTAAAAAAGGCGTTTAAGAAAAAAATCAAGTGGAGATTAAATTTTAAAATTTTGACTTCAAAAGCACTTGAAATTTTCTCAGCACGAAAGGCAATTGGAGGAAATTAAAATTTCTCTAGGCAAGACAGAGAAATTAAATTTAATTAATTAATTTAATTATTTTCCTAAGTTTAATTATTAAATTCCCCCTTCGATTTTGACCCATGCAATTTTAATATTTCGGACGATTTAACGAGGGGAATTTGTTTCGGAAGTCGATTACGGACGGAAAATGAAATTTTGCCTAGCCAATTTTGACAATCGATGTCGATTTTTAAATGCGTTGAAAGAAATAAATTAAAATGGCGATTAAATTAAAATTTTAATTAATTAAAAGTGCCATTTTAAAATTTTAATCGAGATAACTTCAAATCGATGTAAAAATGATTTTCTCGAAATCACTAGAGGTAACTGGTAGTCGGGAGGGAATTTTAAATTTAAATCAAGGAAAGAATCTCCCCAAATAGCAAATTGTCATAATAACTGCCAGACGACGAGAATATTCCCTTTTAAATTTAGCAGACGCGTCAGTCATGATGAAAGGAATAAAAGGCATCTGCTAAAATTAGCGCCAGCCTTTTGCTATAAAACTTCGAAGGTTTTCATTATCATCTCACAAGATTCGAAGTTGAGATTTGTGCTGGCAAACTGAGTTGTGAGATTTAATTCGAGAAGTTGCTGAAAGTTCGAAGTTTGAGATTGAAGTTGCTGAAAGTTCGATTGTTGAAGTTGCTGAAAGTTCGATTGTTGGAGTTGCTGAGATTCGAGTTTGCAAATCGCGAAGTGCTTCGAAGTTAGAGGGTTTAGCTTTTTAATTTCTTCACGTTATCGAGGTATGTCTTCGAAGTTGCTGAAGCTTTTTATTTTGCTGAAAGTCGAAATTGTTTTTGAAGTTAAAAGTTGAAATGCTGAAATGCTTTTGCTGAGAGTTTAAATGCTAAGATTGTTTAAATGCGAAGTTGATTGAGCGTTAATTTTTTTCGAAGTTGTTTGAAGTTGCTGAATGTTTGAATCATGTCAAATCGAATTGGGTTTAATTTGTAATGCCTTCGAAGTTGCTGTTTTATGATTTCGAAGTGTTAGCTTTTGATTTCTTTTTCGAAGTTGCTGTTTTATAACTTCGAAAAGCTGATTTTAATTTATCGAAGCTTGCTGATTTTAAACTTGCACGTTTAAAGAACTCTAGAATTTATTTTCTTCGAAGTTGCTGATGTATAACTGTCGAAGAGTTGATTTCTGACTTGGTAGTTTATAATTTATAAACTTGCTGATTTTAATTCGAAATTGCTGATTTTGAATATTGCTGATACTTAGCACGCTTTTTCGAAGTTGAAATTAATAGAGTAAATTTCTCGTGGGGGTTAAGTTATTTATTCGAGTTAAGTTATTTATTCTGGCTGCGAGTTGCTGGAGGTTGAAGTTTTAATCTTGAGAAGTCAAAGTTGGATGCTAACGCTACTAACGTGTATTTATTTTGCAGCCGCCAGCCGCCTCACGTGATTGTCGTTTTTAAAAGTTGATGGAGTAATATTCGCTTTTGTTTTGCAGATGGCTGACGCTGCTGGCACTAGCAAGGCTGGAACTAAGGCTGCAAACAATGAAGCTAACGCCTCCAGGCAGGCTATCATCAAAGGTCTGAAGAAGTCGTTTATTCCTGAGTCAAAGATCACCTCAAAGTACGGCAATTTGACGGATACCAATCTCGGGTCCTTCAACCTCGAGACGTTCATACGCCGAATGTACGGGCAAGGTGGCAACCTTCCAACAGAGGCATCACAGAATATTGTGAAGAGTGGGTTGTACAATGCGGCAGGCTTCCAACCGGCGGTCCGTTGTCCTGAGCTGATAATGGAGTGCGCCAACTTCTATAATTCTGAGGATCGAACTATCACCTCTCCTGGTGGTTTGATCATGGCTAATCTCGCTCCAGATGCGATTGGTGAGGCGTTTGGAATCCTTGCCACGGACAACATGATGTATAAGTCCAAGGCCAAGGCGGATAAGATGTACGCCACAACCTTCGAGAAGTGCATGAAGAGAATAAACACCACATGGATGCGCAAGCCAAAGCCACCGGCTGCTAGGCTACCGAAGCAAATAATATCAGAGGAGCTGAAGCAGGAATATTGCGACATTATTATGTTGCTCAGCAGAGTCAATGGTAGCCCACAATCTTTCATATTCGAGCCATGGATGTTCTTGTACATCAGTGTAGTACTCGAGGGGAACGAGCAAGTGAACTGGGCGAAGATGATAAGTGACAACATCGATGAGCAGTTCCGGGACCTCAGAAGAACGAAGACATTTTATATGAGCTCATATGTCATCTATATGTTGGCTCGAATGACCAAGTACAGGGGATTGGCGTACCAGGAGCCGATTGGCTGCGGCTACAATCAGTTTAAGATCCACCAGTCGTGCAGGCAGCTACATCTCACTCACACTGGTGACTTCCAAAGAGTGAACGACGCCTTTACTATGTACATCACGAGAACACTTCAGCAGAGGCTACAGCAGAGGATCTCCGAGGAGGCACAGGCTTGATCGAAGAATACGGGTGTTGGTTTATCCAATTCCCAAAATTCACCTACTTGAGGCTGCCAGGGTATGATTCCTATGTGTATAAACTGCCGAGGTACCCCACTAACAGGATGATCCTACTTGAGTTGTCTAGGCAATTGGTGGCCTACGACAAGATTATAAGGCGAAAGAAGAAGGGAGGTCTTCATTTTCCCATTGTGTTGGGAAATTCACTCGAGGAGTGCCCGACTTTGCAAGCAGCCAAGGAGGCTGAGAATGAGCTAAAGTTTTACAAGCTGACTCTTTATACCAGCAGGCAGAATTTTGATCCCAAGGGGATAATTGGAACAGTACAAGGAGAAGAATTTAAGCACAAGGCTCACATGGAGGACTTTTGGGCAAATGCTGCAGGCGAGGACGAAATCAGAAGAAGGACATTCTCAAGGCTGCCTCTAAAGCTAATCAGGGAGTGCGAGGTGATCAGGGTGCCGGATCAACTGGAGGAAGATACTAGAATCACCCATCCAGATTTTGAAGCAGTGAAAAACACACCTATACCACCTATAGATTGGGCTGAGCCGGAAATTGTGGATCTAGACACTCTATTTATCCCAGTCATGACATTCACAAGAGCTTGGGTGGACGAGCGTGTTAATAGATTGAGGAGGAGGTCCGTCGCTCTCACATATGACCTCATGGGTGATGGAAAGCCACCGGTGGTAGCAAAAAGGAAGAAGCAGCTCACACGAGGTCCGGAACCAAAAAGAAGAGAACCCGTTCAGCCAGAGCCCGTTCAGCCAGAGCCTCAGGGATCAGAAGACACATCCTCAACTCAGTTGGTGTCTCATGCTTCCAGTGTACGTGAATTGTCATTATTTGCTAGTCAGAGAGCAAAAGGGAATGAAGAGCTAGAGGATGGAGAAATTAACCAGCCGATGCCAAGGGAGGTGGATACTCAAAGTGTGAATGATCCCGAAGCTGCTAGTAAGCGGGATGAAGGGGAAGACACGGACATGGACACCCACTTCGATTATTCCTTCGGAGAGGAAGATGCTGGGGCACATGAAGGGAGTGATCAAGAGGTCGAGATAATCGAGCCTCCACCAAACACCCCTCGGGAAGAAGTTCGGGAGGTGGAAGCCACTGAGGAGCAGCCTCTGATTGTTTATGATATTCAACGAAATTGGCTTACACAGGCAATCCGAAGGGACCAAGATGATGACGCCAGTCTAGCAATTGAAATGGAAGCACTCTTGAATAGGACAAGCAAGTCGCCAAAGCGGAAGAGGGCGAGAAAATACACAAGGATAGAAACTAACGAGGCAAGTTCCCGTAGCCTTCACATCGCTGCCCCAAGAGAAGATCACGACCTGAGTGATGCAATGCCAGAGAAATACACAATCACCACGGTTGAGTTGGGACGCCCTTCAGGAGCACAGGTGGTGGAAGAGGCTGAAACTTCGTTTCAGGCATTAAAAGATAGGCTGGTAAAGAAAGAAGGAAAGTATAAAAGGTTGAAGAAAGAGCACAGAGCGTTGGTTGAATACGTGCAAAATCTCGCACATCCTGTTGCTCAAAGTAATCCAGCAGCAGAGCTTCCACCAGAGGTGCCACGTGAGCCTATCAGCGGCTTGGAAGAAGTAAAGAGGGCTGTGCGAGAGGGAGATAAGTGGGTGAATGGTGTACGTGTTGAGGCTGAAAAGTTCATGGCAGATCTCGCCTCAGCATTCCAAAATGCTTCCGGTATCCTTTCACGATTGGATGATGTTGAGCAGGCTTGGGGAGATACCCACATCTTCCAAGACAATACTATCCCACGCCTGGCTGTTTTGATGCGTGTTCCCACGCAAACTCTGGTGAACGAAGGGGTAATTCAGGCTGGTGACAGATATGACTTCCGTGGATGGCATTCAGCAGCATTCACAGGGAAGGGTTTCTTTGATACTGCAGCAATAGAGTCTTCCAAGATCAGAAAGGCCATGAGGAATATTCGTGAGAGTATTCTCAACACTTTGGAGTCGGTATTTGCAAAAAGGCTCGCACATGAGGAGATAGATGCAGAAGGATTAAGGGCAAGATTGCAACCATTCTTTTCAGAAATGAGGACGTTTTCCCAGCTAGATTTTGAAAACATCTCCACGTTTTCAACGATCATTCAGAGCACACAGGATTCCATCGAAACATGGGGAAAATCTTGCGAGAGGCATGAACAGATGGTGGCCATCTTAGAATATCAGCTGAATCTCACTCCATCAATTTCAGAAGAAGAGGTCGATGCAGTGTTGGCGAGATTCATAGCGTACGCGGTCAGAGAGAAGAGCAAAGGAATCCGGGTCATGGACGAGAATCTTCTAGAAGGATAGTGGGCATTAATTGCTCATACCGGTCAAAGGAGGAATCTGCTATTTTTAGGAGCATTTATGACGCCACTCCTCCACCTTCTGGCGGTTTTTAGGGAAAACTCGTCTAGGGCTGAGGTGGCTCAATCTGAGCCCTCCGATGTAATTTGATCTGGGCCGTCGATTCAAACAGGCCAGCTATATAAGGGGGAGTCCCCCTCATTTGTACATTAGTAGTCATAGAATCAGATAATAGAGAGCAATTGTTGAAGCAGAATAGAGAGTAGAAGCTTTTAAGTTAGAGTAGTTTTTCATTTGCATTGTTGAAGAAGAAGGGGAATTCTCCCTTGGAGAATTTGGTAAGAGATTGTCACAAAAGATTATTCTTAATAAAGCTTTTCATTGATGGTGAATTTCAACTTTGTTTGGATAGTTCGTGAGGTTTCTTATTCCCTTTGACTTCAATTAGGAACTTAATTTCATGCTTGTAGTTAGATATGGATGTTTATGCTTGATATAAGTGAATTTCTTTTATCCATACCACTAACGTTCTTGCTGATGGTAAGTCCGTCTTGTGTGGTCAACTGGACTTTTAGTACTTAACTTCAATCAAGGTTCATAGGTGGTTATGCATCGTTGTGATGGTAGTTGCTCTATTGAATCGTGATTTGAACATCATTTTCACCCTTTGAAGATTGCACTTACCTTGTTGACGCTGTCCAATAGGAGGCTAAACAATGTTTGTCGAAATTCATTTAGGTTGAGCGTAATATCCATTTGCATTTAGATTAGAAGTTAGATTTTAGAAATCTCTGCAACCATTCAATTCTGCATAATCTCGATTAGTTTTAGGAAATTTGCATCATAAAGCTAAATCATTCGCGCATAAACCCCCCTTCAAAAGTACAAATTGGTCGTCACTACAAGCCTCGTGAACAACTACGTAAGTCCCCTCGTGAGTACACAGCATACACACATCAACCAAACTGAGCCTATTCGCATTTAAAGAACCTTGGAGTTGAAGGCGTGATCTCACTCGCAATCTTAGCACGTCGAATACTTTGTTCAAGAGAGAATAGGGGATCCATTTGGAAACTTTGTTCTACCTGGTTGGTGAGGTAAAAAAAATCACATCAACTTATGAATGCAACTTGAAAATAATGAATGGACCAACAAACTTGTGAAAGGGCCATATGTGTAGTTATTTAAATTGAATTTGATTTAGAAGACATTTCTTGCTTGGCTCGTATAGTTGATGTTGTCTCAAGAAGACACATCTAAGGGGAATGTTGATTGACACGTGGGAAGACTATATGATGTCATACAATAGTAGCAACCTACGAGGAGTGGTTTGATAGATGTAAAACAAGGCTCAACCAAAAATTTAGTGATCATATGATAAGACCAACAAACGATTGTACAACAAAAAGAAAAACCAATAGATGATTGTACAAAAAAAATAGAAGGCAGCATGGTGAGAATGGTAGCAAAAGACTTTTCTAGAAGAAAAGGTTGTACAACAAAAATAGTAAGAGGTCGTACGAAGGAGACTTTTGATTGTATAGTAGGCAACGCTATTGGGGGTCATATAATGAATTTTTTCGATTGCAAACTGATGAATGGAGAACATATGGTGGGGAGTAAAATAGTTGATGGTTGTATGGATTGTTTTTTGCAATAATTTATTGTTGCTTTGAAGTGTCATACAATTAGGTCTTGAGCTTCCTTTGTGGTCAATAAAATTTGCACTTCATTATTTGGTTTAATTTTTCCCTTTTCTACACCAATTAAAAGTGCCTTTTCTTTATTATTTTTTTTGTCTTTTTATGTGGGGTCCACTTTATATTTTGTTTTCCTCCATTATTTCCTTGTTCAATCCACTCTATGGTATTTTCCCTATTTTCCTTACTTTCATTTAAAGTCCATTCTAATCTCACTTCAATATCATGTCGACATATATAACATAAATAAGGTTCCTTATAGCATTCATTAGTACATCACGTACTCATAAACTCCAACTGGAATTTTTTACTAACATAATTAATTTGGTTCATACCTTTATTTCTGAGATCTTCAAGGACCTTCTATGAATCAATTAAGTGAAAGAATTTTGGATTTTCATGAGAGTACTAACTTGGAGTTATGTACTTCATCTAGCATGAATGAACTTTTCAAAGAGTTTCTCTTTTCAACGTAAGGCATGGCTTGCCAAACTTGAGATGACATTGACATGTAAGAACCTTCTCACTAAAGTTCCTTCCTCACAATTAGGATAGCTTGACCATACCTTGAATGTTCCACAATTAGTGAACATTCCATGACAAAGAATGTACAAAAATCTAGAGTAGTTGTTTTCACTAGAAGTAGAAAAGAATACTCATTAAGAAAACTGCAAAGTACATACAATTCTTGCACAAATACAACATATACATAATGTAGAACAAAGTATGGAGAATGCATGTGCCATTGACCATACAATTTAATTAGCTTTGTAGGAAGACCAAACAAACAAGTAATCAAGCCAAAATGTGTACTCGACTTTGAAAATGCTTCTTCAAGTTGGTTGCTAGACCCAATTGGTACTGCGTGTACTTCACTTGTATTCTTATTATGGTCCATGGCCAGCTCACCCAAGTCTTCAATTTCAAATCTTCCTAGTCTTATATTTACTACTTCTTACCTTACACAATAGGTTTTTAATTTGGATCCATCATTCTCCTCAATCTCCATTCTTGGATCATATTACATTCAAGCTCCTTCATAGTTTTTCGTTTGCCAATGGAACAACCCATTGATGTATCTTGTTTCATCTTTGAAACAAAATTGCAAGTCTATGATTCCCTCAATATTCAGTTCCATAAGGCCATTTTTCTCTAACCACCCTTCTATTGAGTTTGAATTTGATGAATCAAATGAGGCAACTTCCTCACTAATTGCCTAGTTGCCTAGATCAATTATATATTTCCTACCTTTATTTTCATGGAGAGTATTCTTTTTTTGCTTGTGGTCGGATTTGGCTACTAACAAGCACCCTTGACTCAACAATGCATCATATGCTTTCTCATGCAAGGAAATGACTACAAAATTTAATAAAAATTATTGGGTTGCGATCAATACCTTTTGGGCCATTAGAACTCCTAGTACATTGATTCCTTGTTGATTTGCGCCTACCAATTGAAAAGTAGGAGGCCAAATGGTTAGTTTGTTTCAACTCTTCTAGGTATCTTCATGAAGCACCTTTACTCCCAATACTCTATCGATGAATATATTAGTATGCTTCTCCCTGAGTATCTCCATATGCACTACTGCTAGTTTCTTTTCTAAGTTAATTGTCAACAGCATATGATCTATCACCTGATCACCACATAATAGAGGTTCTATCATTAAATCATCATTCTCCTCCTAGACCATTCTTCCTTCTCTTTTGCCACTATCTATTGTTGTGGTGGCAATTGCAATCCTAAGTTCTAGGATGCTTTGTAATAAATTTTCCATCTTGATTGGTATGATAGTTTGTAGTACTTGTGTAATATTTTTATTTGACTCTAGCCTACCTGTAGAAGTAACTGCATGTTCATTGGAGCATCAACAATGTTTTAGTAGATGACCACTTTAGAAAGTGCCCCCTGAACCTTCACAAGTTGTTTTAAGACACTTCTATTGGAGGCAAAATGGGTCTAAGCAACTTATTTGAAATCAAAATTAAAAATTAAAAATAAAGATTCTTAAAGAAGAAAATAAAAACTTGATTTTAAAAAAAATTCTAAAGTGAAACACGTTTATTAAAATGAATCTTATTGTTTCACATACCTTCAACAACTCCAATTTCGAGAATGTTTTGAATATGCCTTGTGACATATGGTGGTTGGTGATGAATATTTGGATTTATTTGGTCTCAACATAACTTGTTTGATTCAATCAATTTTAGTGCCATTTTTTTGTAGAATAAGATTGAGTGGATAGTGCAAGGTGTCCAAAAGATGCGTAACACACCTCGGCCAATAAACTAGTTGCTCCACTATTTTTGGCATTGGCCATTATGACTTTAACAACATTTTGAGGCCCTACTTTCTCAATAATTGTTATGAAAATGTTAAGAATAAATGCACCTTCCTTCACCTTCCTCTCACAATCCACTTAAAAAACATTACCCCTTTAGAGGACACCACAATATTATTGATCAATAGCCTATTTCTTGCATTAATCCATCCATAAAAAATAATGGGCACCCTTCTCTCAACCCATGCATCCTTATGGGCTTCAAAAAATCCTATACAAACTTCACCCCTTTTTCCAATTAGGTGCTACACATCTTCTCAAAACCTAGGCTATGTATCTTTTTGGAGCCTAATTAATTGCTTTCACCATTTGTTGCCATTATCGTGAATTAACAACATTGAAAGTCAATTTGTTTGCATAGACACATCTTGCAATGTGCTGATTAAAAATTTCTTGAGACTCATTGTGAAATATCATTTCCAACAGTCCCTTTAATCTCTTATGTGTAAAAGCTGCAGTAGTTATTCAAGTGGCGAAAAATGGGCGGTTCTATACAGGTTGAAGATTAGATGGAGATGGAAGGGGATTCATTCCTTGAGACCCTTTCTTTGACAAAGGATGACTTGATTTATGACATGCTACTTGATTTTCTTTTTCCTGCTCATTAATATATGTTATGATTTGCTTTGGTGGAATGGACATATCATTTTTTACTAGACAAGCCTTGATGCCTTGTCTAGAGATGTGTCACAAATGGGATTTCACTTGACTATATGAGCTTTAATACTTGACACCACACTCATCACAAATCCAAATAGATCCCCCACCACTTGAAACCATTTTTATTATATCAACATATTTTCAAATGGGAGAGTTTGGGTTTATTTCAAAGTGGGGTCAGCCCATGAAGTGGGAACTAGTTGCCATGCAATCCCTATGGCAACAAATTCAATAAACAACACAGCAAAACAAAACAAAAACATATGTACAACGTAACTCATTTAAAAAAATTAAGCATATGCCATAGATTCATAGAAGAATGAAAATAGAAAAAAATATTCAAAACAAAACAAGAGAGTTCAATGGGCTCTTGCACACGTGTAGGAATAGCAAACCAACCACTTTGGAATCTTCACCAATCAGTCTTCAACTCTATTTGTGCAATGGCAAGCAAGAATGAAAGTTTAGCAAGGATGAATGATATTTTTGTTTTGCATTCACAATGAGGGAAACCACTTTGTTTTGGTCTTTAAAATGCCTTTAAATCTATATTTTATGGTTAGGGGGGCATTTTTAAGCATATTAGTCAAAGTCAAATGCAAAAATAGAATTGGACCCAAACCTGCAAGTCCAGGGGGCTGAACTGATAATAAAGTTGAAAAGTGAAGACACAATTGGAAGCTTGAAATGCTTCTAAAAATTGAAAAACAGAAAATACTAGAGAAGCCATCTGCACTTGAGTAATTTTTTGAAATGACATGATTATATGCAAGGATCACAAATTCTATAAAAGGAGTTCTTATATTCTAGTTTGCAAAGTGGGGTATGCATTTATGGAAAATCCAAAAGAAATAGTGTCAAATTCAAAGCTGATACTAAAAACATAATCTAACCTGCTGACGGTACCAGTTTCCTTGGAGGAAGAAGTGGCGCCTCTGGATCAAATGGCATGTTCAAGCATTTTTCCCAAAAAGCATTAAATTTTGTGAAAGCATTCCCATCTTCATCATAAACTTGCCAAGATTCATATAATAAATCACCGTTAAAGTTGAACACAAAATAACCTTTTTCACCAAGTTGCTGTTTCAGCTTATAATCACGTACAAGCGATATAGGATCTGCATAAACATGGTACAGTTTACATAGTATTTTAGGAACTAATCTTGATTCCATACCTTAAAAACAATAGAAATAATTTCCTGAATATGTGATACAAATATATTTGTGTCATAAAGGTGATCTATCATTTGGGTCAGGTACTGCCAGTTTCACTTTAAACTGTAATGAACTATTGCAGAAAAAAATTGAAAGATAAATCACCATTTAAAGAAGTGAGAAACCAAGATGATTAATTTTCTGCTAATAGTAAAAGCATACCAATCTGCCAAAAAATCATTCCAATAGCCCAACTTCTAGATTAATGGAAAATAGAATATTTTTTTTAATAGAAAGTAATCTAATCTGAGCCTCTGAATCCTGGAATCACACTTCTCTAAAGTACAGTCCCAATTCAGTGCATTGAAAACATGCATATTCTATCATCTACAATGTATAGCATATGTTAAATCCTTTCTCTTGCAGATTATGTAAGAAAAAGAAAAAAAATCTATTTGATGAACATCTCTATGTTTAAAATTATAATCAGATGATTACTGTTCTTTTAAACTCTTTGACTCATGGTTTCATTATGCTGGACAATAGACTGTTCCAAACAAACTATTCCCAAAGAGACAAGCTCAAAATGGGGCCCGAATGAGTTTAAGGCAAAGTTTCATTGCAACTTAACAAAAACACATGGCATTCTGAGTAAACAGTACCAAATATAAAAGCTAACTAGTAGTTGAAGCCCAATACAGACAATTTATTGATAAAAAAGGTTATTGGAAGGGTTTGGGAAAAAAATTCTTGAAGAACCTACCAAATTAGTATTAGATTTGCCAATGAGGTCTTCATGAGACACCTACAGACATTTGTGAAACACTTCATAACAGTGGTAGCATCTAACAAAGTAAAATGATAGTATCTTAAGACCAGCATTTTGCAGTGGATTTACCTTGATGTTTCTTAAGTTGCTAGTATGAGCTACCAATTCCTAAACATTCCCAAAACATAGTAGCTGGGAATATATCCTCAGGATACATTGCAGGCGTTTCTCCAATGTTTAGGGAACAAAAGGGCATCTGAACATCCCCTAATGAGGTAAGAGGGACATTTGAGCATTTCCATTGTGGGACATTTGGGTATCCCTATGTTCCAAACTCATTTTTAACCCAAGAAAAAAGACATTTTTTATGGCACATAGTCCCTTGAACTCCAGAGTCTTACACCCAAATCAGTACTGATTTTTTAACATAAATCACTAGTTTAAACCTGAAATTGGCTTCCAATTGTTTTTTCACTGCAGCTTGCGAAAGGAATTGTGCAGCCAACATCAAGAACCAGTCTCTCCTTATAGGTCATGTTATTGTCCTTGTTTTAACTGTAACTGTGCACGTAAATTTGAATTAGATATTGCATTGTGATTGCTAAACTTCTCTATATAAAACCATAATTCATAATAGAGATTTATAGAAATATTAGTTTCTACATTACATTTAGAGAAAATTAGTATTTTTATGAGCATTTGGGCGTCTATTGCCGTGTCATGGAAACTTCTCAAAACAGCAAATAAAACTACAAATTCCTCTCAGGAATTACACTTTATCGTTTATTGTCAATGATGGCAACCAGGCAATCTTCTCCCAGTAATGGGTTCCCTAAATCCATTATTTTGAAAATTTGCCAAAGAATTATTCATTTTCCACATTCAAAAACAATAACCAAGAAAACTAATGCTAGAAACAAAGATGAGAAATAGAAGGACAAGAAGAAATATGTCAAACTGGAGCCCTATGAATAGCTTTGATTGATATTAACTGCAAGCTGAATGATAATCTAGAAAATGCATCACAATTTCAGATTTTAAAAGAAATCTTAGATGCTAGAGAAGCTATAAACACCATGATTAAGCACTCCACTCATGAGATAAAAGACACTGATTTTGTTCTTACAGCTGCAGATCAGAGAACTAAAACCAAACCACACCATGTGCACAACTAATGAACTTATAGTCTAGATCTGGATAGCAAATATTGGTGCACATAACCACCAAGGTGAAGTTATATAGAGTGGAGAAACATCTTCACCATATCAGATGTCATATAGTTTCCAACGTGGATTTTATTAAAGCAGGACAGGACCCTGCAATGAATAGTTGGATACTTAGTATTTATGACTGAATACCAATGCTTTGCATACATCAAATTAGAAAATATATACAATAGTTAGTAGAGATTTATTTTTCATCACTGTAAAACATGTTCATTGATTTAAAAAATGAAGGTAAATTGAAATGAGGCTTTGAGAGGATAAAAAGGGAATGTAACCACATTGGCGAGGCATCATGGCTATGTTCTGGGAATTCTAGTTGTTAGGGAAGGAAAAGCAAAAATTGTTGACAAAAGGTGAAGTGTTGCAGATGAGAAGGAGAGAATGAACAAAGGAAATGTGGAGATGTGAAATGAAACAATGGATAGAATGCCTACGAGAAAGGACAACCCTATCTCTACAAGATCTAGGCTCCAGTATATACCTGGGCTGCTGAAATGGGTATGGAAACTGAAGATTGTTTTATTAATTTTTGACAAAACATCCAATATCATATTTTGAATAGAGATTAATGGCATAATAAAAGAGCGCATTGAGATGGCATACTTCAATTACAAATCATTCCCAACTTCATCAATAGTGCTTGCAGTAGGATCCAACTGCTTTGAGATAGGCTTATACCATGCAATAAGATTTTTACACTCTCAATAAGAATATCATTCCTTTGAGCCAATTGAAAGTATATCCCCACCAAACAGCTCAAGCATATGGTAGGAAGCACTAAACTTATTGTTTGTTAGCAAATAGTCTAGAAGATCAACACTAATGAAACAATATAATCTACTTGTATAGTCTTCAATATTTTTTTTGTCTTTAGTTTAGCAGTTATCTCTCTTTAGTCCTTATTGTTATATGAATGTCTTTGGAATGGAGTGCAGTGAAATTTGATAATCATGACCATCTTATTTATCTGTTATGGAATTTCCTAGCAAAAGCTTTAGCTAGGAATTGCCATTTGAACCAAACCATTTGTAATCTCCCCAATTGGGAACATATGAAAATATGCAATTTTTATTGTATTATGAAAACTGAAAATGAATACAAAAATATGTTGCTAAACCCTACCACTGATGCTGATCAGCAATTAAAAATTCATAATTAATTATAAACCCTCATGCATTGTAGATCTGGTAATTAATAATGCAAAATAAATTAAGAAACCCTCATAAATGGCAAATCTGACCTTATGACAGCAATCAATAAAAACAGCAGCAAAATAACCAATAATTAAGCAGTGTTACAGCAGAAAATAGATCAAAATAAGGTGCCAAAGTACCAATCTTATTTTCTGTAAAATCTAGCAAATACATAGCAAACCATATGGATCAGTTGGTGATTATTTCTTCTGTGTGGATGATTTAGAGCTGGAAATTAGGGTGTAGCAGACCCAAGATTAAAAAAGGTATGGCAAAAGTTTCCTAGAGTAGTGTTGGCGTTTCAATTAGCACCTCTGGAGTGCTTACTGGAAATGGTCAGCTATTGCAAGTTATGTACTGTTTGATTCTTCAAATTGGGAGGGGAAGATCCCTCTTGTTGCTGATTTGTACGTAAATGGAAGGAATAAAGTAAGTAAACTACTATCCTATCTTTTTTACTCAGCGGTAGGACACAAGGGTGCATAACACAATGCACCGCAGCTAAGTTTTTTCTCTGGTTTCGGCAGATCTTAACTATGACTAAACTAGCTTTTAATCTATCCTATATCCTCAAGATTAACAGAGCATGAGGGCATAGGAGCGGGAATGGATGGTTCGATCACTTGGTCGAATTGGTCTCTCAAGATGCATCCGAAGGCTCTAAACTCCCAGATCCATACCGAAATAGAACTCACACAAGTAATCCTTACGGTAACTTATATCTTAGGATTCCCAAGAGGTACCAAGACCTTTCCAAGGTGTAGGTTGAAAAGTAAGTTACAAGAAACAACAAAAGGACGATAATCTTATCTCCTAAATTCCCAAGGAGGCACCAAGGCCTTTCCGAGGTGTAGATTGAAAATAGACTATTAAACACAACACACAATGATAAAACCTTGAGACTTTTGGATCAAAGGCATGGTAACTCTCCTGATTTATTATCTCAATACTTCATGAAAGAATACCCGTTGGGACAGCAACTTATCTCGAAGAGACAATCACACATGTTACAATCAAACCAATGATACATGAACAAAGATTGGACACACCTATCTAAGTATAGAGAGCACAAGTTGTACTTGTTGCTTAACCACAAAAAATACGATCCAAGAACATATACTAAGCGAACAATATGAAGGCAAAATTGCTCAGGGTTTTGCTGCCGTGAAGTAAAGTTAAGAAAATAATGAGCCTAAGGCTCTTATTTATAGAACTCAAAGGAGTAGGCAACCCTAAAATCTCCTTGAGTTAACATTGAGTTCTTGCCAATCAATTAGCAAGATTTAATCCTATGAAAGGGGAACAAACAGTTAACTGGAAATCTACTTCAATTAATTGAAACTAAACAAAGAGTCAACTGGAAATTACTTCAGTTGACTGAAACTAAACTAAAGGTGAACTTTAATACAAAGTATGCCAAAACCAGGTATCCCGTTGGTGAAGTCGAGATCCTAAATTATGGAAGTCAGTGGAGCATCTCGTGGTGGGATCGACAATATGTTAATGGGATAATGGAATTAGCAGGGGGAAAGGGGCATCAGATTGCTCAATTACGTTGTCTGCGGGGTTGACTTGGAGGCCGAATTAAATCCCATTCAGCTTCAGAAGTATCATAAATGCCATTTGGAGGGTAGGACGACCTTCTTTGGTGCCTTTACAACTCACCACTAATCAATAGTGTTTCTATCCATTCGTTGACTTCTTTAGCCTCCGGGTAGTTAATGCTTTGCAAAATGATGACGTGGCGCTTTAGCATTACTTCGCCTGTCGTGAGTTGATGCTGAAAGTCTATACACTGGGCAGCTACCTCATCAAACATGGCTGACAAAGCTGCCACTTTGGCTAGCTTGCAACCATTTGGATCATCAGGAATTTGTTGTGAGTTGGCGTCTGCGGTAGATTCCGGCCGCATTGCCATTAGGTAATTAATGTTCTCCTCCTGGTAAATGGCGTCTTCTTCACAGCAGCTGGGAAATTTATTACCAGCGTTCTTAGAGAAGTTGAGTCCATACATAACAACGGAAGTCGATGAGTCGATTAGTTCTTGAATGGAAAAATGCAGGCTTTCACCTTGTATTCCAGCTATTCTTTCCAAGCAAAAAGATGTTGCTTGTTTTCTTTAGAGTAGATTAATTGATGCGCCAATTGCAAGTTTGCAATTGTGGTTTGATCTCCTGGCCTCTTTTCTGCTATCTTTTGCTCTAATTGTTGAATCTCTGCACGAAGTCCATGTGCTCTATCCCGTAACTGGTATAGATTTGCTAGTATACATCGCCCTTGGAGAACAAACTCTTCCACTTGATCTCTCAAGTGTTTTCCATATTTCATCAATTGGTGATGGTTTTGCTCTGCAGGCAGATCCAACAATTCTTGAGGTAAGGCCGAGACATTCGGGGTGTCGTGCATCAAGCTGGAAATGTACATCTTCAACTGTTGGTTTTCAGCCTTTAAGGTTGCTTTATCTTTTCCATCCTTAGCCATCCTTTCTTGGGTGCTTACTGAGGCGATTCTGGGAATGTCTGCCTCCACCTAACGTGTGGTCTTTCCGAGGTTAAGTTTGGACAATGTGAAGTCCTCCACTTGTACCTCATGTATGCTTTTATCTTCTGGTGGGACAGCAGTCTATGATGAACTCATGTTTTGCATTCCTTTCCACCTGAACTTGCTTCTTTAACTTCTTCACCGGCATGTCTTGTGGGACATGGTTGAACTCTGTGAAGTCAAGTTCATAGGACGGCCTTTCCCTCTTCCTTCCTAGGAAACCCTCAAGCCAGATAGAATCCCGGCTAGCTTCGCTAGAAGGAGGAATATGGGGCCTGTGAATGCCCAAAGTATGAGATTGTGCTGGAGTGACGTCTCTCGATGGCGAGTCCAAGTCGATGGGGACTTGTGACTGCTGTGATGGTGGTGATGTAGGTGGCTCTGTTTCTAACACAAGCACCATTTCTGCTGTTGGCTCTGTCTCTTCAGGCTCTGGCTCTGCAGTGACTATCTCTATTACTGGCTCTAGGGCAGCAATTCCCATTACTATGTCAGGGGTATGTGTGGCTGTCTCCACGTATGACTCTTGCGGTCTTCCCCTCGTGTGTCCAGACATCCGTAACCCTTTGGGAGGATTGCACCATTGCTTTTGTTTGGGCTTCTTTCTTGACATGGAATTTAGTGTAGATTGAACCTATGGCGGCTCTGTTCTGGGAAGTACTACCTTCCTTGTCCTCTTGCTGTCGAGGTAGAGTTGACTGTTCCTGACAACTCTACTCGTTCTCTCCTCTATAGATGGGTTTTCCTTTGCGTACCAATCCACTCTTGGGAGTGGTTGTGAGTCTACCGAATCTACGAAGAATGAGGGGAGAATAACTTCCCCTTCATCATCAAACAAGCCCTCGATGTCCTTTGACATAAAGTCAGCTTTCTGAGAGAGCCTGAACTTGCTATAGTTTCTTCTTCGTACTTCATACTCATTGTCACAATTGACCCAGTAATATTCCATAGAAGATTCATGTGATGAGTGTTGCTCAAGATGCGCTGCATAGAGACCTCTAGGATCATATGACCACCTCTCAATGAGGTATTTGAGATTTAGTCTCACCGTTTCTTGGCTCATCAACTTGGCATCCGCCGTTGTTCTACATCTATAGAGTCCCATCTCAATGGGAAAGTTCATAGCTAGCTTCTTCTTCAATCATAAGTGAGTGTGAACTTCGGCCAACTGCCTTAGGAATTCCATGAAAACTACCCTATCTGAAGGGTAGCATGGCATCATGGCGGGGTGAATGTAGCCATACACGCGTATGTAGGTGAAGGTAGGGAATTGGATAAACCAATCCACCTAGTCCACCATTGCCTCCTTGGCTGCTTGTGAAATATGTACGTGCATCTCATGGTCTAGGTCTCGTACGGTGTGCATGATGAAAAGGTCACTTGTCCTTTTGAAGTGTCACTTTGCTTGAGTAAACTCAAGACGTGCAAAGTGTTCATGGACCTACTGCACACCTAAGGTCCCCAAATTGTTTAATATCCTAAACTCGCCTTGGAAGGAAATCAGGTATACCAAGTAAGAACACATGTGGAACCTATGAGCCTCTAGAAACCCGGTAATATGTTGGTGGAGTGTATCACTAATCAGGGTGGCCCAGTTGTAATGTTCCCACTTGCTGATAATCTTAGCAATGACGTAGTACATCCATGACTGAAACTGATTGCCTTCTTCCTGTCCAGTGATTCTGTTGAGTAGAGTGATCAACACTGCATACTCATCTCTGAATTCTCCTCGTCCAACCAACTTAGGCAAGCTATCCTTTTTCACTTTCAACCATTTTTCTGCCATTATTCCTTGACATTTATTCTTAGCTTCCTTGAATGCTATGTCGCATTCTGTCACTAATATAACCACGTTGGTAGGGCATGATGGAATACCAAAACATTTTTCAATGTCCTTGGGTTTCAAACTGCAGATTACCCTCCCATCTACTGATCTGTTTTCTCTCATGGTAGGATTGTAATGCTTAATGCAAGCAATTACAAGCTCCACACTTTGTAATGTGATGGGGATGGATGCAGCTTGGAGCAACCTGGATTCCTTTATGTTTTGCAATGTAATCTGATTCATGCCCTCCAAGTCTTCTAGATCAACCACTGGATTCTTTTGGTGTAAGTCCGTGTCAGTTGTTTTCAGGTAGTCATGGTACAAGGCCATCTTGGTCTTGTTGCGCCAGTCTTGCATCTACGAAAAGGCTAGAAGTTGCTGCGACCTTCACGTTGTTGCTTTTTTCCAGAGCCTAAAAGCCTTTTGCCAAAGTATTTTTCTGGAAAAAAATCTGGCACATGCGTTTTGTTCGTGCTTCAATGTTGAACAAACCCAATTCCTCAGAATTTTGATTCTGAAACTTTTTCGAAAAAACCCCCAAAAATAGGGGCAGCAAGTTTGTTGTTTCTGGAGAATTTGACGAGATGGGTTTCATTGGAAAATTATTCTGATTCTGTCCAGTTGATCAGATCTGTGGTAGCCTGCTGATTTGTGTGACATGCAAGAACACCTAAGACAAGAAAAGAGGAAGTCGACAAGAGATGGATTGGAATTTTTTATCTGTCTCACTGAGAAAATCTGTCTCTAAATCCAACCTCTGATAAGAAATCTTCCTCTGCCTCTGATCTTCAAAAATTATTGAAGAATTGTCAAAAACCTTTGTCAGATCTTGAAAGGACGTCTTTGAGAGCTTATTTCTATTTGGATCTTCAACCTGCAAAAGAAATAATGAAGGACACCTAGATCTGCTTTATATAGACTCAAACCTGAATCCTTGAAGTTTGGGCGCCTAACTCATGATCTAAGCCTGATTTGGCTTGATTTGGAGTTCAAAAGGTTGGTTTCCACTGATTGTGGGGTGAATTGACCAAGTTTTCCTCCAAAATATCTAACTGAAGTCAACAAACTTTCCTTTGACCTTTTTAGGCGTCCCTTTTGAGTTTGAGTGCTTTTTCATCATTTTTCCATGTTAAATGACCTCTGTTTGATCCTCGCTCCAAATTGATTAGTTGATCTTGAACAATTGCTGATAGATTCATTGTTGGGCTGGATCCATGCTAAAGAGATGTGCCTGGGAGATGCTAAGCTGGAAAACTGAGTTTGAGGCTCCAGAAGACTGGGCACCTTTCTTCAGCAAGGGCGCTTTTGCACTTGCCTTAGTCAATTTTTAGTGTTTGTTCTTCAACTTCTTCATTTAGACCTCTCGTGCTCTGATTTGATATCCTCGTTGACTGATAAGTCGGACAATCTCGCTTGATGATTCATCAGGTGGCCAGCTCGATCTTGAAAAGGATGGCTGGTGTCTTAAGTCCTGAAAGTCAGTTTAAGGTCTCGATGAGCAAGGGCGCCTTTCTTTAGTAGGGGCACTTTTGCTCTTTTTGATCAGTTATTTCTTGTTGAAACTTGCTTCAGTTTGATCTCCATCATCAGATGATTGCTCCGTCGGAATCTTTCACAGATGGTTTCGTTGTCGAGGAGAATCCAAACGGAGAACATCTTGGGGGTCCTTCAGCCATTTGATAGCATCTGAGTGCCCAAAAGAAAGGGCGCCTTTCTTCAGCAAGGGTGCCTTTTTCAAGATACTTAGCACATTTTCAATGCTCTTTTGTTTTCAATTTCCTAGCATTTTCTGCTTGGCTGCCTCTTCAGTTGATCAATCACTGCAGTTGTTTGGCTCATCTTGTGAGGTTACCATGAGATAGTTTCATAAATGGCTAGTCAGTTGCAGGTAGAACTTCTGAAAACCGGCATTTCTGCTGGTGTTTTCAATACTTGCATCCCACAGGAGGAGCGCCTTTCTCTCGGTCGAAACCTGATGTTTTCGGATGAAATTCGCAGACCTCTTCGCCTCTGATGGCAATTGTCGGTCGATCACTTTCTCAAATGATCTCCTTCGAATGTTCGTTGTCGAGCAGCGGGGAAACGCCAACGATGACTGCCTTGGAGGAATCAAGAAACTGCATTTAGCCCCTAAGATTCAAGGGCGCCTTTCTCTAGAAAGGGCGCTTTTAGCATTTTGAGCCGGTTTCTCCTTCGTAGCATTTCCAGAGTTAGCCAAATTTTGGCCTTTTCCGGTTTCTGGAATCTCCTTCGTCAAACAACATCTTTTTAGTCCTTTTTCGCCATGGTTGTGTCGTTGAAGCTTTTGAAGCTTAGCTTTCAGCCCCTGGTACTAGCCAATCTGCCATTAATGGCTGCGGAGCTCCTAACTTTGTTCCTAAAAAATAGAAATAGACCCACCAAAGTAAAATATGTCTTTTGATGATTCTAACTTGATCAGTGTGATCGTGAAGTCGATTAATCCTATCAAAATCATTTTCAATCATTTATGGGAAGGTCCTATTTTTGGGGGTTTCCCTAAAAATAGGGGCGTAAAACCCTAATTTTCAAATTTTCAGAATTTTGCACATGTGTTCCTTGACAGAAACCCACAAAAACCTTATGTTTGGTTTGACCTAAAACAGACTGTTGACAACATTTTTACATGATTTAGCTCAATTTATATAGAATGTCAAAATTTTATTTTGGGTACAACAAGTAGCAAATGCAATTAATGCTGTATGGAAGTTCTTTGTAGTTTGATGACAGCTGGAAAAACATATAATTCTGCAATTTTCTGATGATATTTGCTACTAAATAGCTGTGAGGTGCAACATAATTTAGCTTTCATGCCCCTTGTCAAGAATCAAGAAATTAATTGAAGGCCAGTATCCTATTTATTTCCTGTAGGCTAAGGGACAACATAAGGGAAATAATTTATTAACAGCATTGTAAGTTGGTCCCAATCATCTATTCAAAAAAGGCAATTTAAATGCCATTATTAACGTTTGTCTAAATGAGACATTATAAGGTCTATGTAATAATTTATTTAAAAAGTGCTTTTTAAAACACTTAAGAGGGAAAAGTGAAACTTATTAAGGGCCCAAAATGGGGCACCTATAAAGGAGAGGAAAGTGCCCAAAGCAAGCTATCTATTTTGTCATTGTATTGAATACAATTTTGAATTTGAACATTCAAGGATGAAAACCCTTAATGTGTGATGTAATGGTTTTTCCAATTGTGTAATGTATTTTCTTATCATATTGTTTTAGGCTAGATGTTAGAAATAGGCTTGACTCTATCACTCGTAGATAAGGCATTAGCCAGATGTTTTTCCCAAAGATTCTAAAGTTCTCCTTTGGCCCAAGTTTGCTCCATGGTCCTCAAAGAGAGCCAAACGTTGGTACCAATATGAAACTCAATGTTCATGCTACTAAATGTCCATTTTTATCATCAATTTAACATCATTTGTGTGTCAAGTCAAGGTCAATGATGGTCTACCCACCTAGCTTGCAAAGTTTGTCCACTTCTACTCTGGTATTTTGGCTAACTACTCTTGTAGAGTGATTTGAGGTTATACTATTCCAAGCAAACATTAGTTCTTGATTTGACAGTGACAATGAATATGAAATAAGTAGAGAATGATTCAAACATGGAGCACATATTCAACATGAAATGACAATTTAACAATGGCAAGTGGGTTAGTAACCAGAACTCTACAATCAGGCCATAAATTGACACAAAATAGATGGCAATGCCATAATGAAAGCAAGCCAAAATGTGGCAGAGAGCTAAGGAAATTTTGCTAGTGGGAAAGAAGGAGAAATCATAAAGTCCAAGCAACATTTGGAAGTGGCAGTGC
>VDFB02259335.1:0-15965 GCA_007258455.2 Sequoia sempervirens
AAATAATTTAATAACAGCATTGTAAGTTGGTCCCAATCATCTATTCAAAAAAGGCAATTTAAATGCCATTATTAACGTTTGTCTAAATGAGACATTATAAGGTCTATGTAATAATTTATTTAAAAAGTGCTTTTTAAAATACTTAAGGGGCAAAAGTGAAACTTATTAAGGGCCCAAAATGGGGCACCTATAAAGGAGAGGAAAGTGCCCAAAGCAAGCTATCTATTTTGTCATTGTGTTGAATACAATTTTGAATTTGAACATTCAAGGATGAAAACCCTTAATGTGTGATGTAATGGTTTTTTCCAATTGTGTAATGTATTTTCTTATCATATTGTTTTAGGCTAGATGTTAGAAATAGGCTTGACTCTATCACTCGTAGATAAGGCATTAGCCAGATGTTTTTCCCAAAGATTCTAAAGTTCTCCTTTGGCCCAAGTTTGCTCCATGGTCCTCAAAGAGAGCCAAACGTTGGTACCAATATGAAACTCAATGTTCATGCTACTAAATGTCCATTTTTATCATCAATTTAACATCATTTGTGTGTCAAGTCAAGGTCAATGATGGTCTACCCACCTAGCTTGCAAAGTTTGTCCACTTCTACTCTGGTATTTTGGCTAACTACTCTTGTAGAGTGATTTGAGGTTATACTATTCCAAGCAAACATTAGTTCTTGATTTGACAGTGACAATGAATATGAAATAAGTAGAGAATGATTCAAACATGGAGCACATATTCAACATGAAATGACAATTTAACAATGGCAAGTGGGTTAGTAACCAGAACTCTACAATCAGGCCATAAATTGACACAAAATAGATGGCAATGCCATAATGAAAGCAAGCCAAAATGTGGCAGAGAGCTAAGGAAATTTTGCTAGTGGGAAAGAAGGAGAAATCATAAAGTCCAAGCAACATTTGGAAGTGGCAGTGCCAAGTGAAAGTTCCACTCAGCAATCAAAATGTGGCAGTTACGTCTTCAAACTCCATGTAAAGGGAAAGAGGAAGTGAGTTGAGTTGTGGCACACTATTAAGATGGCAATGTCAAGTCAAAACTGTGGCCAAGGTGGCTAAAGCATTAGTGATCCACAACACATAGAAAGCAGTTGAAAACTAATTCATGTTTGGCGCACAAATTTCATGACAGTAACCTCATACAACTCTGCCTCAACATCATAACCCTGGCAGATTCATTACTGATGTGTGTCTACTTGGCAAAGAAGTTAGCAAAGCACAACTAGAAGCAAGGCTAAGACCTCGAAAAGTTCCAACAGCCGACAAAGAGATCAAATAACTTAAGTCATTTTGAGGTGGAATTGTCACATGAGAATTCTTCCCAACAAGCCAAAAAGTGGCAAATGCCTTACGAAACTCTGCCCAAGGGTAAAGAAAAACTAACATAGGCATGTTTTTGGCAAGGAATTGCCAGTGCTTTTTTCCTCTAGGCATGTTAAATGGCATAACCATTATGAAATGGTGCCCAGTTTGAAGACACTTAAGACATAAAGTGGCACACCTTTTGCTTGGCATAGCCACCTCAAAGTCTGCCCATGTTCCATAGTTGGCCTGCATATAGACTTGTATGCCTATGTTATGAAATAAAGTAAAAACAGTCCGAAACATTCAACTCAATGCCTATAAAAGAAGGTTGTTTAGAATTTGTCACTTGCAGCAGAAACAAAGCTCTATTTCCTCCATTTTTACAGGTATATCAGCCAAGTTTAGGCCCCTATGGCAGCATTTCAGCCTCCTCAAACAACATATATGCCAGATTTCATAACAGTTTCCAACAAATCAAAGAATCATCATATATAACATTTATTGGGTTTGAATCATGATGACGAGGAATGTTAAAGTTGCATATTTCATTCAAACCCTAAGGCAGGTTCATATGTTGTTTTCTAAGTGTTCCACATATCCAAGATGCTCATTATGTCATCAATGTGGAAGAATCAATCAAAGTACTGCCAAGGATGAGTTTTTCACTTTCAAAGTGTCAAGTTGGCATAGGAGATGTGTTCATTAGTTTTATGTTCAAGGGTTTCCATGAATTTTTAGAGGCTTCAGGAAAAGTTTGCCATGTTTTAGAGGATTTGACTAAGTTTTCAAGTCAATGTCACTTGAGATTTCAAAAATTATTTCAGTGCCAAAAATTTATATTTTCTAGCACAGCCACATCAGGCAATTGCTATTTCAGGGAGATAAATATGAGCCTATTATTAGGCCTTTGTTTTATTAATTGTTTTAGATTAGTTTGTTTTAAAGTAGTTTTATTTTTGCTTTCTTTTGCAGATAGGGATAGTAATTGTTTTAATGTAGCATTTTTGTGATTTCATTATTATGTTAAATCCCTAAAAGCTACCTTTGTGAGCTTATAAATATGTGCTTTGAGCACATAAACTCTTAATGCTAGTGAATGCTAAGCCTATGATGTAGAAATTATTTTTCAGTTGAGTTATTGTAATTTCATTGCATGTTTGTAATTTCATGAAGTAAATTGACACAAGATAACATTTAGTCAAGCTTTGTATTAGCGAGGTCCATCTTTCTAAATTGTAGCTTTGTATATAGTTGAGTTATCTCATGAAATTTGTGGTGTTCAATTTATTTAAATTTTTTCCTATTAATGTTAATTTTTCGGTCTCTATTTTAGCAAAAAGTCATCATTTGTTGATGTCATTGTCACATTCCCTCTGACTTAAACATGTTAATGACAATGGAATTATGGTCGTTATGTTAGTTGCAAGTAACTGCTTTTATGTGAATGTGAATTGAGAATAAAATGGTTGTTTTATATATCGAAACTGTAATGTAAATGATCTTTTTATATGCAAGTGAATTTCTTGTTCATGAGAAAATGAATGTGACCATGAGATTATATTTAAATATATATAGATATATACATAAATGTTGAGAACGATCTAACCATAATCCTTGTCAGTGGATGCAGAATTGCCGACACCACGAGGGAAAGGGAAATATCATCAGGGAGAGGACATGGTTAACAATGGATCAATTTTATCATCAAACCTAGAGTCGGAGCAAGACCGTTGTGTCAACGTCATGACCTTGGCCATAAGTGATTTCATATAATAATTATTGCTAAATAAGTTAATTCAAATTATTTATTAATAATCTCCATTTGGAGTTGAGTGAACCAATTCTTAATTATATTTGAGGAAAATTGCAAAGGTTATATAATATTAAATTAACATTAGAAGATATTAAACCAATGCCTTTGAACTAAATATGAAAATATAAGAAAGGCTTAAAAATCGGAAATGAATTAATTAGAAGATGGATTTGTCGGCGGTAGTCTTTCCGTCATCTCTCCTTCGAGCCTCGAATTGAAACGGCCAAGATGGGGTAACCACGCAGCCACGGGCTCTTGAAGTCGGGAAGGGAGGTTTCTTGGAGACTCTCTTCATCTTGGAAGGCATTGCATTTTCCCGGGGGGAATACTTCCTTACTTCATTCACATCTCTGGCTTTTGATATCCTTCTTTTCCTGATACCGCATTTCTTTTACCATAAACTTACCACTCTCAGTCAAGCCAAGAATTCTTTCCTGTTCCTTACTTCTTTGGGCGATCTTCTGGTTGGAGGAAACTTCTTCCTGAATCTTCCACACTCAATCTATAGTGTTTTGCATTGTTTATCCTCACATTCTTTTTACAAACATGAAAGCTTGTTTAGTGTACGGGTTTCCAGTTCCGAGTAGCTTTGACTTTCGGGGCCATCTCTGAAACAATTTCCGACTAGAAGGGACGAGGGTTGCATTGATGTTGCGGTTTAATCTTGGCAAGAATCGAAGTTCTCTTTCAGGCTTCAGGCCCACATCTTCAGGCACGTATAGGGATCGTCACTTTGATAAAGACTTATCATTGTTAGACCTTTGTTTAATTTGTGAACATCACGGAGAAAGATAGAAATTCGTTGTGTTCTTGTTGAAGAATCTTATGGTAGCCTGATCATGCTATTTTCTGAACATGTCGATGGGATACATTTTGTCCTCTTAGAGTCTATATGATTGATGAGTTGCCTTCAAATTATTCATTCTTGAATCAAGCCGACCCTGCTTAATAAATTGTGTTTTCAGTAATACCCAGTAGCTTATCATTGCTTGGGTCTAAACAAAAGTCTCTGGCTCTTTTATTAAATAAGAAAATATTTTCAAACCAAGATATGATAATATAAAACCTTGAGATTGAATAGTATCTTTTCCTCATTGATGTATCAATCACTCTTTTATTGGTATAAACTTTGTGGTTAGGATTTAACCCTGAGCTAAGAGGTGTTGATAATCAAACTGGACATCGTGAATTAGACCTTGAACTAAGAATAACTTGAGCAGAGAATAGATAAAGAGTTTCTCCCTTGATGCAAGAAAATATATACTTAAGATTTCTTGGAAGGAAATATTGTTTTGAGTCTTTTATTCCCCTTCTCATCTCTGTAATATCAATAACCCTATTACAATAACCCACGGGTAGGGTTACTTCTTTCTTATGTGCTTGATTTTCCTGAGAACTATTTTGTTATTGAATATTTTAAAGGGATTGTCATAATCTATTCTTTTCTCCAAACTTGAGTAGATTGTATCTTAAACTGAATAAGTGTTATAAATTGAGTCTTGGAAATATAAAACCCTATGGTTAAGATTTAACCTCGAACTAAGAGAAAAATGATAACTAAACCAAATGTTGCAAGAATAAAAACTTGATTTGAGTATTATCATGTCGAGCAAGGGTGAGAGTGCTGACGGCACAGAAGTGCCAGAGATATCGGCACAGGAGTGCTACAGATATTAAAATCCTTGGCCAAGGTATGATGCCAGTTAGGCATTGGTCAGCTATCATGAACCAGATATACTTCTAGTCAGAATGATCCTTTTGGTTAGGAGGTACCTACAGAGGAGGGATCGACCAGTGGTATAGGTCCATGACACCAAGCTCAGAAGGGCATGATGATAATTTGATCCATGTTGATTACCCTCGTGAAGGGTCGGGTTCTTCAGTTGAAGAAACTCAGGGGACCAGTAGGTCTTGGCTGGGGGGAAAAGCCCTTGATGATGTTTCTCTATCTCTCAATGATAAAGTTGTTCAAGCAATTCATCATGATGGTGATGTTAAATTGTAAATTCCAAGTACATGCATTCGTCAATTAAGATTACTATCAATGTTGCAATATATGTTATTTCTTTAAAGTTAATTGTATGTATGTAAAAGTCTGTTGTTGATTAGTTAGACAGTTATTTGATTCATTCAGCTGAAATGAAAGATCTGAAATCATGAACATAAAGAAGTTATTTCTTTCCTTCAGTTCGTTAATTGTTTAAAATTTTAAATGGGAAACCCAGATGCGTTAGTTAGTTAGTTATTGCCAGATAAAATTTGGCAGTTAGTTTTCCATTTCTTAAACCATAGAATGACAGCTGTTACATTTGTTCATAGTTGTAGTTATTGTTCGTTACTTTTTGGAAGCAAAAGAAAAGTAGTTATTATCCTTCTGTAATTTTCTGTTATATGTTTATAGTTAATAGTTTTATTTTCAGCTGAAAATGAAAGTTTAAAAGTTAGTTGATGAATTGTATGATGTAACGACATCAGAATTGACTTTCTTTTCTGTCTAGCTGCAAAGGAAACCCTAGTTTGGCAGTTATTTAGTTATGATCTTTTGTGAAACGGTTGGTGAAACAGTTGTTTCAATTAAGCTGAAACTAGAAACTTAGAAGTTACTTGAAAATTTAAATTGATTCAGTTGTAATCAATTTGGAAACTCTTGAATGAAAACAAGTTAGTTATATTCAGCAGAAAATTGGTAGTTAATAATAGAAGATGAGGATGAGTTGTTACAGTCATTCCTTCAAATCCTCATTAACAACAAAAATATTGGTCTTTGTTATAGCCAATGAGAAGTTGTGCTCATTTGAGCTTGAACTATTTGTCTCCTTAATATCTAAAAATCTCATTTCAGGACTTGACTATTGATAATCCAGCACTTGCATCTAAGGCAAAAACACGGTCAATGAGTAATTTATAGTGATAAACCTTTGCGAAAGCATGAAAAATAGGTTGGATGAGTGGATTGGTCCATTGCCCTTCGATGGGTATATTTATAATGAACAAATCCTATAATGTAACATCAAAGTATAATTTTTTTAGGTTAAGGTTTCCATCAAGGCATTGATTTAATTTCATGGCATAGTCAAAAGGCATGGTTACATGGCAAGGAGGCCGGCTGAAGCACAAAGTAAACTTACAAACATAGGAGTAAAGATTTCAAAGAAGCCAATTTATGTCTAGGTGTGACTAAGCATTTGAGCAGCCATGATTGAAACCAGACCTACAAGAAGGGAATCTTGTGTCTTGTATTATATGGTCAAAACGTGGAATAGTGCAGGAGGCCTTGTTGTCCAATCAGTGCAAAGACAATAGTACTAACAACACATTGGACCAAGCAATGGAGAATGAAATGAGGATAGCTACAGCACAGTTTACACCAAGAAAATCCAGAGGGCCAAGAAGCTGACAAGGGGTGAGGCGTAAATACTAAAGACAATGTAATCTACAAAATAGAGGAGACCTATTGAAGTGGTTGGGATAGTTTCAGGTGGATATTAGTTCACCAAGATGAAAGGAAAATGTAAAAATAATATAGCCTCATATAGATCAGAAAACAAGATATGCCTAAGCCCAAAATTCTGAAATAAAAATGCATTAAGCAAGCCCTATTTGCTTGCTTCACAAATGCTTGTTTGAAATTTCTTTCATCCATTTGAATGTTAAATAAGCTACTGCTAAAGTTGATTTTTGACTAATTCGATGCTGCCATGTGGTATACCTGGTTTACAAGATTTTATTGAATTTGTTGAGTTGCAAGAGCAAAAGAATGCTCCTTTGGCCTGGTTATCGCTCTTTAAGGTGATACTTAAATGAGAAAAAATATGCTCATTTGGCCTGGTTCTCGCTCTTTAAGGTGATACTTAAATGAGCAAAAATATGCTCATTTGGCCTGGTTCTCGCTCTTTAAGGTGAAACTTAAATTACACCATTACATTGGTTATAAATAAGGGTAATTTCACCCACTGATAAACATGAGATTTTCAGAGTCTATGAGTATGAGTATAATGGCTCTTCAAAATAACTGTATTTATTTTATTTGCATCCATGTTTCGGATCACAATCCATGACCTATCACCACGATGAAAGAGGGAAAATAATGATAGAATGTGTAGTGTGATCTGAAACATTGATGCAAATAAAATAAGCACAATTATTTTCAGACACAATTATACTCAATTTCAAGTATTGTTTGGTCCCATAAATTCCCATCTTAGTTCAGCAGTCTGCAAAGGATCCCTCATGTTAAATTTGATTATCACAAACAGAATTTTGTTCATTTTTAAAATATCTTGGGCTGATGGCATGGACTATCTCCCAGCAAAATGTGTAACTGCAATTAGGAGATGCAAACAAAAATAGATATTTATGCCCCCAACGAACATATTTAGACCACTTTGAGAGATCCAATCTTCATATGCCTGAAGATAATATGAAATATCCCAAACGGGATCGAAGCCAATAGCAAGCCTTGTGATGGTCCTTCATATACTTTTTAAACTTGATGTTAATTTTTTTAAAATTATTTTTAATTTTCTCAAACCCTTTTCTTTTAATATTATGGACTACGAAAGCATCAAAGACCTAATAACTAAAATTGTTTCTTATACCAATTCCTCAGACTGACTAATGGCGATATTTGCATGTCTTAGGCCAACTCTTCCTGTGATACTCTAAGCTAGGGACCAGCTTGATTTTTTCTTTGGCAGAAATATTAAATTTCAGTGAAAGGCATCACCCAGTGTGCATGGATTCTAAACGCCAACATCCACTATCCCGTTTTAAGATCTGTACTATTTTGCTACTCTGACTCAATCAAGTGCATAATATGGATCATTTTGACACCCAAAAGTGCAATATCCTCCAAATTGAGTGAGGAACAGCTGTGATAATGCAAATTATTTTATGCAAAAACCATAATAATATAGATAATAATAATCCCTTCAAAATAAGAAATAAATTATATAAGATAAGATGACCTTCAACCTTCTCTAAGCCATAATGGTTTGCAGGAGCTGTCAGTTGCAATTACTTGTTTGTTTAGTATTTATTAAATTACAAAAACTTTGTTTATTTTGCATTTTTAAAGTTTTAATGTATCTGTGTGATTGTAGCCAATATCAGGATATATGCTAAACAAGGGACTGAACTTCCGAAGTGAACTCACCATATAGACGATTATAGAAGAGTTGAGTGGCACCAGTGGCATGAATCAAGTTAAGCAGAGCCGAAAGGGTGTCAGTAGCTCTAATGGTGAGCAGAGGAACACCCAGGGCCCTGAGAGACTGATCCAAATGCATGAGACTCATCTTCAGCCACCACCTGGATACTCTGCCTGGTTGGAATTGGGCTTCCTCATTGGGACACCATATGTACACTGGTACTACACACCCACCCCCTCTTGCAGCTGCCACCAATGCTGGATTATCTTCCAATCTCAGGTCCCTCCTGAACCACACTATACTACACCCCATTTTTCACACCACTATTCAAGCCACCTCAACAAGCACTCTGCTAAAACAAATGAAAGCCTCTCCCCCTACTGAAACAAACAGAGCGAATACAGTGACTTCAACTATTCATCCACAGTCAGTCCATAAACATAAAATGCATTTGAGCATTCCCCATCCATTCATGCTGCCATGTCCTCAATCTGTCCCATGAAATACATGAAGCCCATACCGAGCAATACTGTTTTGATTGACATAAATATCTAACACCCACACACTTTTTGACAACGCAATAGTGCCATTACTATTGGGACCCACATGAGCTTTCTATCCAAGGAGGTCCCTTATCCAATCCAAGGCCTGTGGGGCTATCTACGTGGAGAAGGCTGAGTCCGGTAGTTTCCAACACTTTTGTTTTAAAAGATTGACACTTTTGCATTATGCTTCCATAGCTGTCCCCCACAACATCTGAGCCCTCACCAACTCGTCATTGTTTCACCGTCTAGAGGGACAAAAACAAAAAAAAGTTATTTCGGGATCAGTGTTGGAGGTTTTTTGATCCATATTTCCATAAACAGATACTTAATGATGATGTAAAATTCATTCCAGGGTGAGAAACAAACGAACGCATCCCTTTCATGGAAGGAATGAAATTAGTATATTCTAGATCAAAACAATTGTCTTATTGTAGAATGAGAATTGTGATAATTAATGTTTTACTTAAATTATATTTGTATAATATTATCATATTGATTTTAATATAATTTTTATATTAATTTTTATAATTAATAATTTAATATAAATATTATATTAATATATTAATTATATTTAAAAAATTAATAAACGTTTATTAAAACTATAAAATAATTTAAAGTAAATAAAATAATTGGAGATTGATATCTAATGTTTTTAGATAGATGTATTTAAGATATTTTACTAATTAATATTTATTAATGTATCATATATGTTATTAATTGTATTGAATCATAGTTTGAAATGTGCATACTTTTAGTGAAACATCATTTTATAGTTACAATAGCTGTCACAAATTAAGTTACAAAAAATTTAGCAATCAAAAATGTTAAGATCACCATGCATTTACAAGCTTAATGTGTTGCCCACATTTACAAATATAGATATTGGGTTGCAATTGTAGGGAAAGAACCTTCATTGTTTATAATCAAATGGACAACAAGACCCATGCCCATATATTGAATTCCATGTTTTTTTTTTTTTTTTTGGTATTGAAACAATGTGAAAAAATTACAATAAGAGAAGGCAGCTCAAGGTTGCCAAAAGAGAAGAATTACAAGGCAGTCCAACAACTACTACAACATATAATTGAAAGCATAAGAAATGGCTGAAAACATTAACATACAACCGCAGCCATAACCTTGGCTTATGAACAACATTCAACTATGAATTTAAACATACATTGCAGCTACAAGGAACATCGAGAATCTTTAACATGAAGTTGAAGCATTTGATATTTTAGCTCATCCAAGTGGTTGTTAATCTTCACCTTTTCTAACATTCCATTTCCTTTTTGTCCAAGAACAGTCCCAAAAAATGTGTTTCAAACTTTCCTTGTATTGACAAAAGGGGCATTTAATAGGCTGCATACTCATACACCTTAACCTGTCACCAACAGGTAACTTGAAGTGTAAAACCTTCCAGGCCAAGATTTGAGCATTTGTCTCAGCTTTTGACCTCCAAATTTGAGCACTCAATCCCCTCCAAGTTTTTTCTTCGAAATTACAATTCCATTTCTGGTTAAGCCTTGGAGCTAAGTACAATGAAGGAAGCATGGTGAGATATATCTTTTTTAAGGAAAGTAACAAAATTCCATTTCTGGTTAAGCCTTGGAGCTAAGTACAATGAAGGAAGCATGGTGAGATATATCTTTTTTAAAGGAAAGTAACAAAATTGAACTTTTTTCAGCCACCACCAATCCTTGAAGGCATTACAATGCAAGGGAGTACAAAGTTTTATAATCAGATCCATGGAAACCAAGGCTCTCACTAAAATAACAAAACTTTTGAAGCTTATCATTTAGACCAAATTTATTCTTAATAATATGCCATGCAGCCCAATCAAGAGTATTAAAGTCCCATAAATCACCAAACTGTTGAATCCCTTTATTAAATAGTTGAAAGGTATGTCTTGGAAAAGCAACAACAAGAGGTTGTCCCTGATATTGAACCAATTTGTTCCACCAAATGGATGAAACACCAAAACTAAACCCATGTTGTAAAGATTCACTTTTCCAATTCAAACAATTGCAGACCAATTGCCAAGCTTTCCATATGGACAGCAAGGGGAAGGAAGCCTTGAGCTGAAAAAAAAGGTGCAAGCAATATTTTATCAATCCATCTAACTGATTTCCATTTTTTTTTAACAGCAGCTTGTATGATTCAATAACGAACCAGGATCTTCCAAGGCTCATCTCCAACAACCACTCTAACTATCCATTTAGCAGCCAGACAAACTCCTTGTGTTTTGGGGTCCAACAACTCCAACCCACCTCTTGATTTAGGTTGGAGGCAATGCATCCAAGAAGTTGATTTAAAACCAACATCACCATTCCAATTAGACCAAAGAAATTGCTTAATGATTTTGATTAGATCCTCATAGCCCTTTTTAGAAGGCATCCAATAGGAGGAATAATACACATGACAGGCTAGAAATATATGATTCACCACTTGAATCTTACTAGCTAGAGACAAAAATCTATTTGTGAATGTCAAATCTGCACTAACTCAAATATGGACAAATATAAGAATATTAGCCATTTTAAATAAGTCAAATAAAGCATTCCCCATGAAATTGTTGAGCATGCAAATAAGATGAAAACATTGTCAAACTACCATGAAACAATAAGCAAATGAATATGAAATCTTATTCTAAGCTACTCAAACCATCATCCCATAGGGGGATTGGTGTCACTTTGATGTGGAAAGTGACCCTTCCCCGATCCCTTATGATAAGCCCTTGATCCCTTGATGTGAAGATGACTTTGATGCAATGAGATAGTGAAATCTAAGCTAAAATGACATGCAAAAGCAAGTGATTGAAGAGTGAAATGAGTAGAGTAACAATGCTTCAAATTATGGATCTATTTCAAGTAGAAGAGGCCTCTACTTATAGGAGTGGAGGATTGAAGAATAGATGAAATTGGTGAATTTTGGACTGAAATGGGAGCCAATAGCATTGTGACACTTGTCACAAGGCTAATGAAAGCCATGGGGATGTGTGTGGAGCACATTTTGAAAGATGTGAAGAATTTAAGGCATGTAGGTGGATTTGTAAGAGGATGTAAGGGAATTGAATGAATATGGTTGAGATGTAAGAGGGACAAGATGGCATGTAAGAGGCCATTTAAGGCAATGGTGGCTCTTGTAAGAGCATTTAAGACCTTTGTAAGAGGCTTTCAAAGCCTTTTGGAGGGAAATTTATGAATGGGTGGTTGAGAGGAATATTCCAAAGAATATGCCTTTGAGATGAAAATAGGCTAATTAGTTAATTAGAAGAAATGATTTTCATGTGCAATTTGGTTAGTTGATCATGGGTTTAGTTGACCAAGGTTGAGTCAAAAACTAGACAAATACGTAATGAGGATTAGGATGAGATTAGAGCTAATTAATTTAGAATTAAATCAACTCAAGTGGGTTAGGGGATTTATGACATTTGATTTAAATAATTTGATTTATTTGATCAAATGAGAGCACTTTAGGGTTTTAATTAAATAATTTGATTTATTTAATAAAATGTGGTGAACATTAGTGAACAGGAAGTGAATTAATCTAATAATTTTTTTTACTTGATTAATAGTAGAAATTGATGAATTTAACTAAATAATAAAGATTATTTAATTAATTAGTTAGTGCAGAAATGATTTTAGGAGGAAATGTGTTAATTAATCAGAATCAGATGATTGGACTATTTCAGTGTCTACATTTTTCCCCTCTTTGAAGCAATGTATCCACTGCATTGGTTCAAAGACTGATGCTACCAAGATCGAAATTCAAAATATTTATGATTTTTTCGGATGCCCCATTGTTGCCCCAGCAGAAGGAATTACATTGCTACATTGCCCCCTCGAGAGATTGGGTGAAATTTTCATTTTTTTAGGTCGAGCTCGCAAAAAAGTTTCAACAATGGTTTGACTGCAGAAAATAGGTGAGCTCGCGAAAATAGGCTCAAGATGATGAAATGAGATGGTTAGACTAACAAATCTATATTTTGTATATGAGATGAATTAAGATGCTTAGAATAACAAATATATATTATTCTAAACAACTTAAATGATGATGTAATGCAAATAGGATGGGTTAAGATGCTTAGAATAAAAAATCTATATTATCCTAAACAACTTAAATGATGATGCAATGCATGTATGATGTTTCATATTATGATGAATGCTAGGATTATGCAGGATGTGCATATGTTGACATTTTGTGGATGTAGAATAGATGTATTGTTGTTTTGGTGAATACCATGATATCATGTTATCATGAAAGAGGATAGAAGAATGAGAGGGATCAACCCTTGATTCTAAGAAGATGCAAAAGTCCAACAAGTTCACGAGTCATCAGGACTACTAGCTATGATGATGAGTGATGATGATGTTTTGTGTTTCAAGGGATTGGGATACAAATGGGACAACTTTCCTTATGTTTGATAACACACATAGATACAATGTATCAAGGTATAGTTAACCAAGATGGTGTGGTATCTAATGCAATGGACTTTGACTCAACAAATAGATAGGAGTACCCTTGTTCACATTCGACATACGGACACCTTACTAGGATGTACTTTAGATGCTTCAAACATCTTGGACCAAAACATATAAAGGAAAAACCTTCTAATGTAATAGTCAACAAGTTGTTCAAAATATCCTCCATACATACCTAACAAAGCAAGTATTTGCCAAGGTTATATTACAAGAACATCCAACAAGCACCTCAAACAAAAGATAATGATCAATGTCCCATTCATTTCTCTCTAAATCGTTTTGATAGACATCATCAAGAAGTCATTGGAATAGGCATAATAAGATAAATCATAAGAAAAGATCAAACAAATGAACAAGCTAATGTTCTTCATACCTCTAGCCAAGACTAAAATATGGTGATGCCTAATGTTGATGTCCATTGTAGGAAATACACATCCTAGGACATGATTATCATAAGATTTTGAACAAACGGGATGATAGGTTGTTGATACCAAGAGTTTATCGACTTGCTTACCTATTGACCTAGACTCGAGACCTTTAAGCTTAGGTTTACATTTTATACATTTTCCATACTTGTTTCCACTTGTTTTTCCAAAGGTTGAAGGTGATGATCGATTTATTGTGAGTGGATGTTTCTTGCGGGTGAAAGCAAAATGGGATGGATGATTTTGTGTTTTCTGAATGTTTTGGTGTTTTGAGGCTGTTTTGGGATTTTTGAGATGTTTTACAAATGTTTTGATTTTCAAATTTTCCAATATTTTGGTGTTTTTGATTTTGACCAAGAACCTAACCTAAGGACCTATCCTAGGGGCCTCGAGGGTTGATCAAAGATTAGCCTTGCCTACGTTATGCATGCAAAGACCATGTAGTTTGACTAACACATACTCATTTATTGATGAGATATGAACAATTGGACTACTAGTTTATTATGGTGGACACCTAAAGGACCTATCCTAGGGGCCTTAGGGGCTGATCAAAGATTAGCCTTGCCTACGTTATACATGCAGAAGCCTCGTAGTTCAACATGGTTACTATGTTTTTGATTTTTCCTATTTTTGACCTATTTTTGAATTTTTGATATGTTTTGGATGTTTTTGGATTTTTCGATGTTATGGAAGATTTCAAGGATATACATGAATCTGACCTGATGCAAGTATAGGGAATTCCCCCATCGTGATGCAATAGACTACCTTGATATAGGTAGGACAAACTAACCTTTGGAGTGCATCGAGTAGTACTAAAAGGGAACATGATACTTACACAAGATCAAGCCATGATGCAGACGTGGATGGGTGATGAAAAGAACAATGGAATGTGATGGAAACTGAGGCAGAACAAGCCAAAGAATCCATGGTGGATGGGAAGTGCTTATTTACACAAGATGCTTGATTGCTAGGTTTTCACCAAAGTACTTGCCCAATGTGCCACAAAAGTGGTTTTCACTAGAGGATGATTTTTTTTCTCTACTATTTTCAATCATTTTTCTAATTTTTTTTTTGTATTTTGAATTTTATACCTTGCAAGCCTAGGCATAAAACTTTTCAGATGGGAGCTATTGATGGGATCCTACAAAGGGTCACCTTCTGGTGTGGACAACTGATACAATCCTGATTTGTAACTTGTCGTGATTATGAAGGGTCCCAACCAATTAGGTTCAAACTTACCTTTGTTGTCTAGATTTGGCACATTCTTTTGATTTGCCTTTAGCACGAGCTCTCCTACCTAGAAGGACCAACTTTTGATCTTTTTGTTATAGCTCCTCTTTAGACAGTTATGATAAACTTTTAGGTGATTCAAAGCATCTAGGCAATGTTTGTCCAACAACTCTAGCTCATTTAACCGTGATACCCTATATTCTTCATCAATAATAAGGTTTTGTAAGGATATTCTCAGGGATGGGCGCTCGACCTCAATAGGCAGGATGGATTCTAATCTGTAGACCAAGGAGAAAGGGGTTGCACCTGTAGGTGTGCGAGTGTTGGTTCGATAGGCCCATAGGGTGGGGTTTAACTATAGATGCTAGTCACAACCGACTTCATTGACCCTTTTTTTAGGATCTTCATAATGGTTTTATTTGTGGCCTCAAATTTACCATTTCCCTGGGGGTAGTAGGGAGTGGAGAACTAATGTTGGATGTTAAATCTTTGGCATAGCTCACAAACATCTTGATTTTTGAAAGGTGTCCCATTATCTGAGATAAGGGCTTGGGGAACACCATAGTGGCAGATGAAGTAATTCAAGATTAACTTAGAGATTTTCTTTCCTATCATGTAGGTCACAAGGATGGCCTCTACCCACTTTGTGAAGTACTCCATGGTGGTAATGATGAACGTGTGGCCATTGGATGAGGTAGGTGTTATCTTCCCTATGAGATCAAGCCCCCACTGTGAAAAGAGCCAAGGTGTTATGATTGGTTGGAGCTCTTAAGCTGGTGCATGGATGAGGTCCCCATGTTGTTGGCATTGCATACATTTCCAAACATAGTCCTGAGCTTCTTTCTTCATAGTAGGCCAATAGTACCCTGTCCTCAGCAATTTCTTGGCCAAGGTCATACCACTGGAGTGTGAATTACAAATGTCATTGTGGACTTTTGTTAAGGCATTCAAAGCTTCCTTAGGGTTAAGGAATTGTAATAGGGTCCCCTCAAGACTCCTATG
>VDFB02259336.1:0-39859 GCA_007258455.2 Sequoia sempervirens
AAATGGGAGTAGCCATTGTGGATGTCATGCTGAGAGACTCCATGACGAACCCTTGTACATCTCTGAGATTGAGATGTGTTTTCCACAAATGGGTGTAGCCATTGTGGACATCATGTTGAGAGACTCCATGATGAACTCTTGTACATCTCTGAGATTGAGATGTGTTTTTCCACAAATGGGTGTAGTCATTGTGGGCGTCATGTTGAGAGACTCCATGATGAGGATATTTGAAAATACCTCCCTAGCTAAGAGGGAGTGTTAATGTTTTATAGCTTCGGGAGATATTTTCTCTCAAATAAAATGTAACTAAGGCAAGTCGGCCTTCATGCATTATAAACAAAGTTTGTATTTCATTCCAGGTCGGCCCTAGAAGGAAGGTCACTTGGCTTGTATATATAGGAGAAGGTGTCTCCTCATTTTAGCATCAATTCAATTCATTTTCAATTGGTATTTCTTCAGCAGTAGGTTCGCCCTTCAAGAGCAGCAGATTTGACTCAAGGAGAAGACTTAAATATTTTGTGTATTCAAGAAATCGCACCATATATAAGTGCAGATCCATTGTATTCTATTGGGCCTTTCTAGGGCCTGATATTTTTTGATTTATAAAGAGATCTTGCTGGGTTTTTCTCCCTCGAGTAGGAGGGTTTTCCTAGGGTAAATTCTGTGTTGTCTTCTTTGTGTTTTCTGCTTAATTGCATCTCTGTTCATAAAATTAACAGGAACCACACCTCAACCAGCTAGGGTAGGTCTTGCACTACCGAAACCAGCTCCTTAATGTCAAGGGTTTTCGTCTTCAACACCTGATTACAAACCTGTGGAATGATTCCAACAACATCTCCTCATGCAACCATTTCAACATAACCAAAAGAGAGCCAAAACTCATATTTATAAAGTGAGGGAAGGATTAGGGCAACTTGCATTTGAGTTTGAATATATTTCCCTCTCATTTCACTTTATGAAATGTCATGAAATTACCCCAAGAGGGGCGTCCAACTTTTTGCCTCCAAAATTCCACTATTGATTTTTAATTCAAAATTGACTTTTAGCCCAAACTAGGCGTCCCACCTTATGAGGCATAACATTAACCTTTAAAAATGATAAATAAACCTCTTTTCTAGGCATCCATTTGAAATACATGGCCCCTCTTTTAAAACAACGTTGTGCAACTAGGCCAAGGGGTCTGCTCATAAGGAAACTATTTTGCCTTATTCAGCCTTCTAAAACAACGTTAAGTTATCTCATTAGGCACCAAGGTACTTATTTATGACCCCTTTTGACCCTCAATATAAAGTTGTAAAATAACTTTATTAAAATCATTTTCGAGAGAGGAAATATAGATATTTAAATAATCTGACCCTAGCAAACCCAATGCCAATTGAAATGACATTGCTGAAGTAACCTAACCTAGACCAACTTTCCATAAATAGACTTACTATTTTTAGTAAACACTAAAAATAGCAAATACTCTGAAAACTGAAGCTGGTGTGGAAATTGATATGCAACCCGACTTACTGTAAACAATAAGTGTTGGAATTGGCCCCTGCTAAAAATAGTAAGTCTTGCCTGAAACAACAAAAAACCCCAACCCCATAGAAAGGATTGGCACAAAGCATTAAAGCTCATCGGACAACTTCCACCCATTGCCCAAATAGAAGACCCTACACTGCTCTGCCTGCGGGATTAGTTACTAAATATAGCACTTACTAAAGATAGTAAGTGTGTCAGAACCAGACTAATCCAAAAGAGGACATCGAAAATGCGAACATTACAACCATGGACAATTATACATGTATTTTCGGGTTGATTCTGATTTTGGGGATTTTGTACCTAGAATCGGCAAGTAAGCTTGTCGATTTGGCAACTTAGACCAAATGGATTGACAAATAGAGGTAGTGTACAAAGCATTGGTATAACTTCTTTGAGGGTACATTCAGCTATATCCTAAGGGGTGGGATGATCATTTGGTATGTGTTCAACACTCTATAATAGGGCCATCCACTCTTCTACGAGATTATTTCTATTTAAGGTTTGTTTTGGCTATTTTCTGCCTATCTTTTGATGTTCGTGTGGGGCCTTTGAGAATTATTGGAGAAATGGGATTTGAAGGTGGAAAAGGTGAGCAAATTCTTAGACAAATACGTCTTTGAGTGCAAGAAAAACTTAAGGAGTCTCAAACCATGTAGAAATGCCAACATGATTAGTGTAGGGTGTAGCACAAATTTTGTGCTGGTGATAAGATATGGTTATCCTTGGGTAAAGAGAGGCTTCACGGGTCTTCGAGGAAGCTCAAACCTTTGAGATATGGTTCTTTTGTGATCATAGAAGAGATGGAGCTGAATGCTTTCAGATTGGATTCGGTTGAATACATGAAGATCTTCTCCATAATCAATGCTGACAAGTTGCATTCTTTTGAGCTGTCTTTGTTGGATGAAGAGGATGATGCTGTCTTGCTATCCATGGATGATTTTATATCTAAAGAGCATGAGGAATCTGAAGATCAAGAAGGTGACAAACCTGATGTGGTGAACATGAACTATGGTTAGTAGGTTAAAAGGGCAACTTCCAAACAAATCCAAGTGGGTTTCCAAAGAGGAGGTGGCAAAGAAATTCTCACATTTGTTCAGTTCCTAAGCTTTTGGGACTAAAAGCCTCTTGGTGCGGGAGGGATGATTTGAAAATCAGGTCACTAAAGCTGGACTTGTTGGGTCAGATGAAGAACTTATCTTAGGACTTGTGATTAGGTGACTATTTTCTTAGCAAAACTGGTGTTACATGATGCATGGCAGTGTATAAAGTGGATTGGAAGGTGGTGGCAGTAGTCTGGGACATCTCTGTGTTATTTCATTGAAGTTGTAGACAATACTATGATGTAGAAAATATAAAATGGCAAGTTGCCGCTTTGCACAGGTGATGAATATGCATTTGCTGCAGCGAATGTGCAGATGCTGTGACAAATTTGCGATCTCTACAGTTTTCATTATTATCTGAAGTGTCAAATTTGTCCTATTATGACCAGTGAGTGTAATTTCAAAGTTTTTTGGCATTAAATGAATTCATTTAACATTCTTTTCACCTTCTTTGTATGATGGAAGGGTGGAGGGACACTGTGTTTGTTGTAAACATGAATTTCTAGGGGTCGGTTCTGCTAGAAACCTACAAATGCAGTTGGAATCTCATGTGCAAGTGGGAAGGAGTTAGGGTTTTGTTCTTGCAATGTTGAGAACAGGTGTGAAGGATCTGTATAAAATTCTGTCAAAGCTCCAACTAGCTCCTGAGGCATTGTAATATCTGTAAAGATACATGGGATAGTGAATGCGATGCTTATATCATACTCTTGTTGGACTTTTTCCCTTCATTAGCATATTCTTCAGGGTAAACTTGGTGTCTTTATATTTTATCTTACTTGTTTATACTTTGTTTTTCATGTTTCCACTGTTTTGTGAGTTGATGAACATGTTAGGACCCAATTTTTATTCATGTATGAACGTTAGACAGTAGCTGATGAAGGTTGCAATAATGAGTTGACATACAAATCTGTTTGTTGGTAAGCACTTCAGGCATAACCTCAATTTTTTTTACGGATTAGTGTAACTAAAATTGTATTATATTTAAAGTAGTTTTCAACAACCTCAGGCTGATTTCTTTCTTTGGATCACCTAGCCCTGATGTAAATTGCAAGTGGATGCCCTTTAAGAACTCTAAAGTCTAAACCCATAAAAGTAAATCATTGGAAAAGATATAGGAAAATTTTTACTCTTTCAAAGATACATTTTTGCATTTGTGTATGTGATGATTACATAGGCTTACAAACATTAATGTATTGAAATATATGTTTTTGTATATTACAAGATATGACACTTTTTTGCATGTCTTTATTTTAATGAGTACATATGCTCACAAACATTTGAAAAATATTGTTCTGTATATATTACAAGATATAAAGGAAATTTACTTGAAAACCAAAATAGACAAAGAATAGATCTTTTTTTCCTCCATAAACTGCCAAAATTATCCCTTTAGAAGATGCATTATACATGGTGTGTTTATTGTTTTGCAAGGGCAACCGAGTTACTTAATTACACTGGCTAAAAATTTAGGACTTTTCTTACAGACATACAATAAAGTTTACAAAGGACATACAAATTTATAAACGGAAATCAATTTTCCAAACACCATATGAAAACCTTCTAGAATCAATCAGAGGTTGGTTGGGTTCCTCGTGTAGGTTGAGTGGAGTGACGTAGGTTAAATACTTGTAAAGGCAGATCCATAAGCTTATCTTGTGAGAGAGTTTATTCCCTCTAGCAACTGCCTCCTATTGCAGAGATACTTTCCCTCTAGCAATGGCGAAGGATATAGTGGTTTAACTGAAATTATGACCTAATGATTATTGTAAATTGGCACCCAATAGTAAATAAATCTGACCCCTATGATTGGATTAGCCTTCCTGCAATTGCTATGTTTCTCCTGGTTGAGAATAATGAACATTGCCCACAATGCTATGAAATCCGTTGGAATGATGGGGGAATAGCAAGATGAATTGGCAGGTGGAGTTACTCACATGTTTGGGAAGAATAACCAACAGACATTCAAGCCTTCAAAGTTTGGATGTACCCAAAAGTTACACCTATAGGGTTAATAATATATTAAAGGAATTAATCAAAGTTGAACTGGGCAGAGTAGATTGGGGTGCTTTAGCAGTTCATGTAAGGAATTGACAATATATCTCAGCTCCAAAGAGATCAATATTTCTGTATGAGCTGCAGAACACTGTATGGGTTATTAGAATAAAGCTGCAGACATTTTCCTTTGGAGATTTCTATCTGAAGAAGGATTTTTATTCGCATTGCTTTTGGACGGTATGAAGATGTCAATTGAGTACATTATTGCAGCAACTTCAAGAGAATCATGCATGTTAGTCATGTGCACATTGGAGTTGGAACAAATCACTGAAGTATATGCATCATAATTGTATCAGCTTTGAGTTTTGTAATTGCAGATATTTTGTTGAATCCAAGCCGGATGCTAACTGCCCTGATTTATTGTTTTGGATATACTTTGTGATGAATTTAAAGATTTATATGATATTGTAGGCTGTTTTAATGCTATGGTTTATGTTCATGAGGAGAAAGGTAAAATTAATTGTCATTTGAAGTTGTTAAAATTTGCTTATTTTCCTTATAGCTTGTTAGTTTAATAAGAGTTTGTGTCCCTAGGGATAGGGGCCTGTATTTCGCAGAAATGGAGGGATGGATATGAAATGTCAACTGTCAACATTTTACCCCAAGAATGTTTTCTTTTACCTTTGCTTCTACCTAGGATGAAGAGGTTGTCAATTGAGTGCTTAATTACAGCAATAATAGTAGAACGTTCAAGCATGATAGTCACGGGCACATTGGAGTTAGGGATAGAATGTTTAAATTGTCTGCGTATTGAATTATATCAGCTATAACTTATTTACAGATATTATGTTGAGATCTAGCCAAGAGGGTTGGATCTGTTGTCGATAGGTGTGTAACTATAGGCCCCACCACACCACTTTATTGTTTTGGATTTTGCCACTGATGAGAAGCTTAAAAAAGACAACTTCTTGCAGTTGTTAAATTTCACGTATTTTCCTTACCTGTGGTTTAATTGTATAAGAAGGCTGTGCATTCCTAGGGATGGGGTCACATTTCCAGAGTCCATATATTTTAGGTGTCCCTTAAACATTGTGTGTCCATAGTTAATCATATTTCAAAAAAATTGGATATAAAGATTTAAAGTTTCTTGTGTATATGAAGCTCTGCATCCCTATTGTCTTCCCTCAAGATATGCAAATGTTACTAGCTTTTCTTGAAATGCTTACCATTTCTCCCTAAGTTGGCAGAACATTTTTGTTTAGCACTTTCTTGTATACAAGATAACAACAACTAAACAATGATATGAAATATGGAAATATCTTTGTCTAAGGTAACTGATCCTTTCATATTTCCTTCATCCCTAAGTTTCATGTCTTTAGGTGAGTAATGACTTACCTGTGCTTGGATTAGTTCACAATGCATGCAAGATTTTCATATCTCCACACCTTGTCGTGATTTACAGCTTGCTTTGATGTTCTCTAGTAGTCCACAATACATTATAGTGAGGGTATTGTTTCAATTTGATTTTCCAAGTGAAGTTGACTGTATTTTCAGGAGCATATGTCGGAATGAGGACATTATATGTGAATTACTTCCCACAAAGCTTTCTTTTGATATTGAAGATCAGGATTTTGGAAGGTATGCAATCTTCTTGCAGAATGGTTGTCCTGTGCTCACAACTGTTTCAATTTTCTTTTTTAAGAGTTCTGTGAGATGGGTCACTTTATATTTATATATAAAATGATTTCTGCACCCAAAACCTTAATGCTTCTTATGAACATTTCATGTCAGGAATTTAACCTATAAGACATTGACATACAAGAGAAATTCTTTAATAAATCTAGAGATTATTTCAGAGAAACATTGAAAGCTTAGAAGGTAAAATGATTTAAAGAATTTCAAATTCATAAGCACAATGTGGGTATTCTTTACAATTTAATTGAATGGAAGGCATTTTGTCCAATGTTCACTCACAGTTCACAAAGGAATGAAATCCTTGTATTTAGCAAGAGTTGCTAGGGCGAACTCCTGCAGGCTTGAGAGTCTGCACAAACTCATTATATTTATTCTAGGAATAAATGAGAGTTTTTGCAAACTCATGAAGCAAATGAACTCTAGTGCAGTTTGAATTGCGGACAAAAGTTTTTATCTCATCATATTTCTTCTAGCAAATATTATGGTTATGCTTTTGTTTTTGTCCTGTTTTCAGAAGAGACATGAATTTGTATTTACTGGTCTTGATGTCTAAGGTTGTGGATTTTATGGTGATGTTTTGCTCAATTGTACTTTGAGTGGATTTAATATTTCCTACTTTACAATAGAATATTGTGGAACATGCTATATGGTTGTGAATAAGCATGCCATCACCTGTAAATTTAGGACTGTAAAATAAACATTTACATCTAACAATATTAGCATGATTCATAACTCAAAATGGGCTGTGGCATAAATTCATAACCAGATTTGGAAATGAAAATAGAAAATAAGTCATGGATAAGCAAAGATAATTGGAATTGATTAGAATTTCAATTTATATTTAGGTGTTTATGCATTGTCAACACACAAGAACTTAGAGTATATGATTTGATATGCGAATGTGCCAAGAATATGGTGCCAATTGCATTATGCCATCAAACTCAAGGGTGAAGATGAAAATGAATTCCTCATTGGCTGCATTGAAGCCCTTTTAATCTATTTTTAAAATACTCTCAATGAATTAATAGCTCTTGACTAATGACTGATCTGTGGACGTTGTAGTTGGAGGTAAATCATCAAGGCTACATCGTGCAGTCTTTTTATTGTTCATATACAAGATGTTCAGATTACCATGAATTGAAAACCCTTTTGTAAAGGACATTGCTTATACGTTATATCTATATGAGTTAAAACATTGTAGGAATGTTTGCTAGGTTTGTGCTGTCTTTGACCCAAGTTGCTTCCTCTCTAATGTGTAAACAAGCTACAAGTATTGCTAATCACTCACAAACAAACATTGTTGGATATTAGATTGATGCTTCCCATGAAGATGGCACCAAGGCTTCTGCTTTAAAAGGTCATGATGGCCATGTGAAATTTGTACAAGCATACTCTTGAAACTAGGCACTTTATGGAGACATACTTCCTTCTCGAATACAAATAATTCCTTTTTTACTTTTGTACTTTGTGCAAGGAAGCTAAGGTAGTGGTACAACTTCCTACACTAATCTTGAGAGGAGGATAATGCAAAACTTTATAGATCTTTACAACAAGTACAAAAACTAAAACAAAAACAAACATAAATATCATGCATACCACAACACAGTGATTTACGTGGGGAAAACCCTTTCAGGTGAAAAACCACACTCCAAAAGCAACCCAATATATTATTCAGAAATCACAAAGATTACAATATACTTGTAGAGCAAACTTTTCTCATGAGTATCACCAACCAAAGATCTAGAGGCAACATGACTGCTATTAGACTCTCAAAATACATCACAATGCATAACCATAATACAACGCCCTCATAAAATAGGGTTGCCTTCTAGGGCAAGATAAGCCAACAAAATATCGACCGTCAAATTTGGGACCTAATGCTGAATAGTCCAGATTTACAATAATAAAATATACATAAAATGTGGCTTTTAGGGGGCATTGCCCTTGAACCCCTACTGGGGGATGAACCCCCTAGACTCTTTAGGGTGGTAACTTGTGCTCACCAATCAATAGTAAACCTTTTGTAATTGCAAGGTTGAGACACATTTTCCTAACACTTTGTGAGGAAGCCAGTTTGGTGCTTGCTCGAACATCATTCAATATAGAAGAATTCAAGGCATAGCTAGCTATATGAATAGTTGTGTATAGTTCAAATCATTCCATATCCCATCTGTTTTAGCAATTATTAAGGATTAGAAAGAGGGGTCCCTTTGTCTCTTTGATTGATTTGATTCTCTTGTAGGCTGTTTTTCACTAAATTTGGCAAAAAATTGTGTGTATTTGCGAAGTATGTTATTTCACAGATATGTTAGAAACATGAATTTAAGTTATGATAATAATATGCTCTACAAGTAGTGCAAAACCTCCCATTTTAAAGTAAATTGTGCTTTGTGTATAGTGTATCAATTTTCCAAATTTAAAATAAACCATATAAACACAATTTAGTAATTTAAGGTATTTGATTTATTAACAAAAAATATTTAATCAAATACAATGTTAAATACTTAGAACATGAAAGTCAAGACTAAAATAGTGGAAATCTATATTCATTATCAACAACTCTCAACTTTTATATTTCAAATCAAATGTGAAGAAATACTTGTTTGAGTTCAAGAATGAGAACAACCACTCTCACCCTAGGAAGATCTTAGTGCTTTAGGGCCTCTTAGCTGTGCCATACTTGAGGAGGAATATTAGAGCCTTGGCCAAGACAATCTTGGGTGTACATTGTACCTCTAGTTGGATACATGTCACATGTCCTTTCTATGTCTGTAGGCCACCAAACCACCTTCTTCCTTGAGATCTCTCCATGCTATTTTGAGTTCCTGCATAAAATGTTTATATAATATTTAAGGGGTGGCTTCCAAACCATTACACCTTTTTAATAAAGAATAAAATTAATTCTTTTCCCATGTTTATCTCTTGGGATTATTGAATGTTGAGTTGGATGTACACTGCATATCTTTTCTCCTATGTCCATAGCCCACGAAACCACCTTCTTCTTTGTGTGATCTCCATGCTATTTGTATGTTAGACATAAAATGTTAACATAATATTTTAAAAGGTGGCTTCCATACCATTACACCTTTTCATAGAGAAATTAATTAATTCTTTTCCCTTGTTATCTTTTGGGGCTATTCTTTTTGGATAATCACTTATTTATATTGCTTTTTTCCAAGGGTAATTAAATAGAGACGACAATTTCCGTTTTACCTCTTTTTAAACATAAGGGTTTTTACATGACTTTTATTTTTATATAACAATTAACTAAAAAAGGCAAATAACAATACCTATTACCCTGCTTGTTGTTAGTTTTATGATCAGATTTAACAGAAAGCAGAAATACAACAACACATGAACAATAGAACACAACATATACCCTTGGAAAACCCTCCTTCTTGAGGGAGAAAAACCCAGCCACAATATATCACTTATATATTAAATAAAAGAGCAGCAAATTGCTTTACAATTAGGCCACACACTAGGCCGAACTGATGCAATGATTATAGCACCTCTCTAGATGCAAATACACAAGCAATAATAAATATCGATCTCCTTGATGCAAATATAGATCTGCTGTATGAAGTCGAACTCCTCTCTGAATTATGCAAACTTGTCTTGAAATTAAATTGGATGCCAAATGAATGTGAGTCGCCCTTCAATATATAGATACCAAGACGCCTTTTCATGAAGAGTCGGCTACTTCCATAAAAGAGACGCCCTTACACAAAATGATCGACTTCTCATCAAGTTGGCTTTAAGAAATAAATAAATTATCATGTCTGCCTCAGCATTTAATATTGTTTATTTTATATTCGAAGGAGAAAGAAATCTCCCGCCACTACAATAACATCAACACTTGTAATTCCAAAGGGTCATTACATGGAAAAATAACATTTTTTTTTCACTTTGGGGAAGAAGTTCCATAGCAATTCTTTCCTTGGAAATCAGCTGCTAGCCTTGGTAGCTCAAAATGCATCTACAACATTACTCACAAAAGTAACCAGTCAAGTAAGTGCAGATGTAGAATTATCAATATCACATTGAATCCATTTACTTTAACTTAATCTATTATTATATTTTTCATACTTTTTAGATTTTTTCAATAAAACTGTTTGGTTTAATTTTAATCACAATTAGAGTCAACATAAATACTTTGCTAATCAATACCATGATACACTTTTAAAGAAACTCACATAAAAATCATTGCTGCTTTTGCAATTGTGGAAGTAATGCAAGTTTATATGTTAAATCATACACATTTTAACTTTCTCAATTTGGTCACTTATCTTTAATATAGATGTTTTATTCTTCTGCAACATAAATTTTACAAAAGTATTATCTTATGTTTACATAGTGCTTATTGAGTGAATGACATGCATATCCCATAGCATGTGGTCACCCATTGTCAACTACATGTATATACTCAAAATACATTCCAAAATGGCAATAATGTATTCTAGACTACATGACTATCTTCCCTTCCTGTACCAAATACAATATGAATAAAATAAATGCACAATTAACCTTGAACATAGTTCGTATCACTTCTCATAGTCACTCAAACAAGACTTTGGGACAAGTCTGAGTATAACAAGAATTCAAATATAATTCAATTTTGTTTACATCAATTCAGTGCTATTAAAAGGTGTTTAGAATGCCTGTAACAGTATTTCAAAAAACATGTGTATAAGGTTATTGGGTTGATTAAGACCAATAACAAAATACAATAATACATAGATGGTACAAAAATTCTTACAAGGCATTTTAAGAAACAATAGAATACCAACAAATTAGTATCACCTATAGAACACTTCATAGAGAATACTCCGCTTAAATCTTTCCTTCTGGTTATTGAATTTCAGTTTAATTTAGAGAGGAAGATTGGCTCTAAAACTTAATTAATTTATTTTTTAAATTCTTGTACAATAGGTTTATACTAATATCTAATTCTTGTCAAACTTACATATCATGGAAAAGTTTGTAATCCAGGTATGGATTTGATTTTTAAAGGTCATCATCACCTTGCGAAAATTCAACATGTCCCCATGTTTGAGCCAAATAGAATCTGTTTGGTTTCACATCCTAAAAATAATAATGTGTTATTCTAACCAACTCAGTCCAATAATGGCATCGTCATTTTTCCAAGCTTAAGATGTGAAAATGTTATTGTGACCCTTGGGCCCACAATGTAACCTACGTTAGACTTAGTAACAAATTTGGGTATTGGTTTTGCTAACAAATGTAAGATTGTGAGTGCTAGTAGAGGCTCATCTATGTGAAAGGTTGGATGTGGTGATATTTACTTTACATATCATAGCATCACTACTTTACCCAACCAATTAATTGACTTAATAATTATACATTTATATTTCACTTTTTATTTTAACAAGATTTTTTGTTTATAGATTTCTTCCAAGTCGTAAGATTTCATCTATTACAAATGATTTTATGGGTTGATTTCTTAGGTCTTGTTTTAACTAGATCTAGATAAACACAATCAACTCCCCACTCCTAATGTTTTTTAAGTGTAGGTTAGCTAGTTAGGATAAATAATTTTGCCTACTAACTTTAAAATGCATTTCTAGCCATTAACACAAACTAAGTATCTTGTCATGTCCCTACCAAACATGTGAAGGCAACAAATGCTGCGATTACCTTAAATAAGGAAAGGTGTGATCAGTATATCCAAGAGGAGGCAGTGATCACTATTAAATAAGGCAGCGATCAAGGGATAAAAAAACAACGCTTGTGAATAAGACAAAACAACATTTAGTTTTAAACAAAAAGTCATGACCTTTGAAAGGAGATCTCTATTCCAAGGGGTGCATCATTTCATTTGGATATAAAGATATAAAAGGGAGATCATTTCCTTGGGATAGAACGACAAGCAAAAAAATAAAGAAGAGAAATAAGAATGAGAAATATAAGAAATCTCTTGGGAAAATAGATTGAGAACAACCACTGATAATATTCTAAAAGTAATTGGTGGCAACCATTTAAGAGTAAATTTATGATTTCTTCAAAGAGGTATTTATTTAGAAATATTCTAGCAAATTCCTTGAGGAATCATATCTTGAATTTGTGAAGTGTCTTGCAAATAGGAAGGTCGTTCAGCTTTTTGAGCTCATGAGAGGTGAAGGAAGACCAGCCTTCATGCTCTTATCAAGTATGCCACCCTGAGATGGAATGGACGACCAACCTTCCTTGCTCATGAGTCAAGAGGTGGAATGGAAGACTGGCTCTTGGGCTTGATCAAGGAGGACAACCGGCCTCCAAGGTGGTTTAGACTAAGGGATGGAAGGGTGACCCATCTTCCATGCTCTTGCAATACAAGGACAGCCAGCCTTGAGATTGCCGTTTGCAAGCATTTCCAATAAATTCATGATGTGATTTGCTATAAGGAATATGCTATGATGTGTTGATTCAAATATTAATGATGCTACGAACTATTGATCTAAATATTATGATGTTTTAGCTATGATTTATTGATCTAAATATTATAATATTTTATGTATGGATTTGAATATTATCATAAAGTTGATACTTGTTATTACTAATTTCAGTTTTTTAGTGATTAATATTGTTTTGTAGACCTTAAATACGAAATTTACCAAAAGGGCACATTACACATCTAAATTCATTCCATGTAAAAAATATGCACTTTGTAGTTTTGAAGCTATACCTCCTTACATTAAAATTAAAGATTTCACCTATTGTATTATATGCTATAAGGCATGATTAAAAGGTAATATTATTAGTCAATATAATATGCAAAAATATAATATATAAATCAACCTATACAAAACATTATATTCATATTCAGATTAGTAATCTATGAATATAAAACATCTACTCAACTTAATTGTGATATCATAATTAATCATGATCTATATACACTTGAACTTACAACCTCAAGGTATGATACTTGTAATGGTGAAATTTTTATACATCATTTCATCTTTTTTTTTCTTTTCCATTTAACTTAGTGTTACAAGACTCGTAGAGATTTGTCATTTGCCAATACCTATGAGGTGAGGAGATCAAAGCGAGGCTTGTAGGCTTGTTACTTGTTAGGAATAAGATTGCAAAGCAATATACAATAAGATGAATGTAAAAATAAAATATAAAACACAAAGACGCATATATATGTGGTTCACCCAATATGGGCTACCTCCACGGAGAAACAATAGTCCTTCCTTTTATTTATCCAACAAAACGAAGGGATACAACCTATAACACGTCCATTGTAACTTCCTCTTCTCTCTATCACAATCTCCTCTCACAATACAATACAATACAATACACAACCATAATACAATGCTTGCATAAAAACGGGGTTGCCTTCTAGTGAAAGAAAAATCATAGTTACGAGACTCGGACTCGGCTCGGACTCGGCTAGGGTGACTCGACTCGGCGACTCGGCGACTCGGACTCGGACTCGGCGCAGACTCGGCAAAATGAAAAAAGTTGAAAAAACCTTAGAAAATTAGAGATTTTTAAAGATTTAAAACTTGTTTCAAGCACCCTTTATTGAATACAACACAAATAAAAGCAAATTTGATCACATACACAAATATACAATGATCACATAAGTATAAAGTACACAAATTGTAGTTGCGCTGCTGAAGGAAATAACATACTTTGATATATAAAATTAGTCAAATGTATACAAAACTCATGGAAAATGAAATCCATGACATCAAATGTTCCATACAAATATGAAATATCAAAAGATTCAAAACAATAGCTATAAGTCTATCACTCTATGCCTATGGCACAGTGGAGCCAGCATCCTTCCTACGAAGGCGTCTAAAGGTCCTGGATGATGTTGCAGTTGCAGCCATAGTCTCTGCCTGTGTCTGAGTCCCCATACCACTCTCACCACCAGTAGCTATGTCTCCTCGTGCTCTAGCCTCCTCCTCAGCCATGGCTACAACCTCAGCCTCTCTCTCTGCCTGGTCCACCCAATCAAGGTCCTCGTCACTAAAGACTGCGTCTGTAGCCTCAGTGATCCACTCAGACTGTGGATCAACCTCCTCTAAACAGATCGGGGTGTTGTCGTGGTCAAAAGCCTTCCTGTATCTGAGCCGAAGGTTGTAATGAACATATACCAGGTCATTCATCCTCTCCACTGTCAATCTATTGCGCTTCTTGGAGTGTATGTGCTCAAACATACTCCAATTGCGCTCACAACCGGATGAACTGCATGGCTGGCTCAATATTCGTATGGCAACATTTTGCAGGTTCGGTGTATCAGAACCAAACATCTCCCACCATCCATCTGAGATGAGAAAAAGAAACAAAATCAATCTCATTTCAAGTTTCAAGTTCAAGTTCAACATTTAATAATAAATTATAATATAAAAAGATGAAAATTATTGCCTTAAATATATTTTTACCTGGCATTAATTTTGTCCTACTATCTTTGCACATTTGACGTGCAAAGAAGTCTCCTCGTGCCTTAGTGAAGGCATCTATCTCCTGCACTATCTGTGTAGTAACAGCGGGCAACATTCTTTCTATCGTCAAGTAGAGCCCACTAAGAATTTCTCTATCTGCACGGAGATCACGGCGGAAGTGGAAGGCCGGATTTAGGAAACATGCGGCTGCATGGATGGGCCTATGGAGTTGGTTTTGCCATCTCCTATCAATGATCTCCCAAATGGGACGATACTTATCATCAACTCCACCATAGACTGATCTAATGGCCTCTTTGGCCCTATCCATGCCCTCATATATGTAGCCCATTGCGGGCTTCTCCCCATCTGCAACTCGTAGGAGAACTAGCAAGGGCTCAATAAACTGCAAAGTGCAAACATGTTTCACAAATAAGTAAGTGTGACTGTCAATGAAAATGAACAAATAAAAGTAAGATATGATTAAAAATTAAAACATAATAAAGAATTAAATGTTACCTTCACAATCTCATCTGCTGGTGTCCAAAACCCTGCCTCATCAAATATGCAATCAGCCACAGCAATCCCTGCAGTGCTTGTAGAAAAGGATGAGGAAGACCACTCCTCACTAGCAAACATGCGCCTCAAAGGTGCCCTTGACCGAATCAAGGATTGCAACATGATAAAATTTGATGCAAACCGAGTGATGCCAGGACGAGACAACTCCCTCAACCCCGTGTATTGCCTCATAAGGTTAAGCACCCATGCATGATTGTAAACAAATTTGCAAATGTTTCTTGCTGATTCCATACATGTTTTTATCCATGGGAGCTTGCCAAGATCCTCCATCATGAGGTCAATGCAATGGGCGGCACATGGAGTCCAAAATATAGTTGGGTGCCTCTCCATCAATAATCTACCAGCAGCAACATAATTTGCTGCATTATCTGTCACCACTTGAACTACATTTTCTTCCCCCACATCGGCTATCACCTCCTCTATAGCCTCACATAAGTATGTGGCATTTTTGAATTGGGCGGAAGCATCAATGGACTTTATGAAGACAGTGTCACCTGAAAAAATAAGCAAAACCAAATTACCAATTATTCAATAAATTAAAAACATAAATCAGCCTTATTAAATTATTAATCACTAAATCAAATTCAAATATCAATGTATTAAGGTAAGTACAATTACCTCCAGAGGAAACTAGAAAGTTCAACAGCGTCCTATTTCTCCTATCGGTCCAACCATCAGTCATGATGGTGCAACCAATCCTCCTCCATTGCACACGCTGCTCCTCTAATTGTGCTTTCACATCCGCCACCTTTTGAGTCAAAAGTGGGCCCTTTAATTCATCTTCGCTGGGGGCTTTGAACCCCGCCCCACATATGGTTATTGCATCAACCATGTTTTGCCAAAAAGGAGACCTAAAACATGTCATAAAATGAAAAGATTTAAGTTTTTAACTTTAAATTTGAATTCGATAGTGAGATACATCTAAATTCTAAAACAATAAAATTTAAATATAAATTTTAAAACAATTAAACGAAAAAAGAATTACCTGGCTACATGGAAGGGAATGGTGCAGTAGTACCAAAAGTCTGCAATTGTTTTTTTTGCTGCATCGTGTGCATCCTTGTTCCAACCCATGCTCTCAAGCGACGGTTGGGAACCAGGAGTAGTGCGTGGTACAAAATATGAGTCCACCCTAGATTTACGAACTCTAGGGCCAATACTAATACTGCCACTACCACTAGCAGTAGCAGCGCCACCAGCACTAGGAGTACGCATAGGAATAGATGGTGCAGAAGAAGCACTAGCAAGCACTAGCACTAGGACGGTATGGAGGCATGGAAGAAGCATCTCCAACAGCACCAAGTCCCTGTCCAACTCCAACACCTGCCAACTCCTCCCTCTGTCTCTTTCTAATTTCTTTTTGCCTTTCAAAATTTTCTAATTGCACCTGCACTTCACGAACAGCCTCAATAGGTGCTAGGGTGCAGCCCACTGCATCATGGATGGGTATGCGTGCAAGGTGGTATTTCAATCTATTTATGCCTCCATGATATATTGTTTTGCAGTATTTACATTTTGCTTCTCCTCTTTTCATTCCGGGAAAGATTTCAGCATGTTTCCAAGCAGGGTCTTTTCTGACTGGGGTTTGAGACATTGTGAAAATAATAATATGGTTTGATTTGCAAATGAATGTGGCTGCAATAACAAGTAGGGTTTGTAAAATTATTTAAGTTGCAAGTAGGGTTTGTAAATAAAAATGCAAACTATAATAATTTAAAAACAATGATTTTACAAATTACAATGAATTATTTGTTAAAAAAACACAAAAAAAACCATTAAAATCAAACTTACCTCTTAGATTTGGCTTGGAATGCAATGCAAACTCCTCCCAATCACTAGCAATGAACTTTCAATGCACCTCCTTAGCAGTATGAAGCTTCCCAAATGATATATGACCTTGCTTTTGTTTTAAACAATTTGCTGGTTGCCCTCTCTTCTCCTCCTATTTTTCTTCACAACTCTCTCTTCTCCTCCTATTTTGCCAAAAGAGTGAAATGAAGTTGCTTTTAGGGTTGGAGAGAACATATAGAACAAAAAAAAAACTAACTTTAACTTTTAGTTTTATGTTTTTTAGTGTTTTAACTTCTTGCTGCCGCGGCCGGGTCATAGGGTCGGGACTCTCCGAGTCTGGGCGAGTCTGGCGAGTCTGGCGAGTCCGGCGAGTCCGGCTCTGGACTCGGCGTGTCCGAGTCCGAGCTCCCCAGACTCGGCCAGGCTGGCTCGGCCCGGGACTCGCCGAGTCTGGGCGAGTCTGGGCGAGTCTCGTTACAATGAGAAAAATCAATATAATCTTTACCGTTAGATCTGTGACCTAGTGACAAATGGTCTAGATTTACAATGAACAATTATATATAAAATTGTGGCTTTCGAGGGTGCTTCCCTCAAACCCTTGTTGGGGTGCACAATTTGTGGACCCCCTCGCTAGGGGGATGGGCCTTTTGGACCCCGTAGGGGAGGTACCTCCCCTTGCTTTGCGTTGAAATGGGTTGAAGGGAGGTACCCCCCTTGCATCCCTCCATGTTGAAATGGGCTCAAGAACTGATAAGATCAAGCTCTGAAACCAACATTACTCAGGTACTCGGCGAGTCTCAGTGGGGAGCCTCTGTCAGTAGCCAAAAAAAACCAAAAACAAAAAGAAAGCAATTAAAATACTTTAACACTAAGCACTTAAAATAATTCTCCAACACTCTAAAATCACATTTATTTCATTTGCAAGCACAAGGAGAGAAAAAGAGTATTGGAGCCAAAATCACGTGCAATAGAAGGAAAAATCAACACACAAGTTGAGCAACAAACATTGATTGAATATAATTTGCGCAAGTTTGTAGTAGCTCTTAGTGCATTTGAAGGAGCCTACATAGCATTTGGGAGTGCCCACTGTTTGTTATAACCTTGCTTTTGTCACAAACAATTCTCCCATCACTCTAGAGGAGGTTGATCCACCGTCAAATTGGATCATTGAGGTTGAGGATCCTATCTTTAGCAAGGAGCTTGCATGGGTTCATTAGGTAGATCTAGAGGCAAAGGTAGTAGCCATGACAGAGGAGAATAGTGCACGGGCAAACCCCGTGGATGTGTCACTGATACATAGACAAATATCATGGCCTCATTATCATTGAGAACCTATCTTAGACACTTGCATAGAACTTGTTGTACAACTATGGATGTTAGGAGGAATGATGTGGGGCTCTTTGATTCATAGACATACTTTTAGCTTTGATAATTGTTTTATAACCTCAGATTTCATAATCCATGAGTTTTGTATATGCTTGGCATATATATATATTTATGTTGTTTCCTTCAACTAAAATCCACTTTTATACTCATGTGATTGATGTATACTTGTGTATGTTATCAAAGTAGCTTCTGTTTGATTAGTTAATTGTGTCTTTGATATCTATTGAAGGATACATGATACAAGTTTTAAATCCTTAAAAATTTCTATATTTTATGGTTTTTTTAATTTGTCATGTCTTTGCTAATTATTGGCCGAGTCTTAGTGTTGAGTCCGAGTTTGGGTAAAAAATTAGCTTGCTGAGTCTGATCCAAGCCTGAGTCTTTTAACTTTAATTTAATCATATTAGATAGAATAATTTTTAAGTACTGATAAAACAATAAGTAAAACTGTTGAAAAAGTATTTTACTTACGATATGCAATAAATAATTCTTTAAAAGTAAAGGAGAGAGTAAAAGATGTCCAAAATAAAACAACTCACGTTAAATGAATATAGTAAAAAGATAGCTCTTAAATAAAATATATCTATACCTTTTCTTATATATTGACAATATCTCTAAACATTTTATAAATAAATATATATTAAGATATCTCTACTATATATTCAAGTTCCCATAAACTTATATATTAATAATCATATTTTATTTATTTATTTTTCTTTTATTGAAGGGGTAAACACTTTTGAATCGGAGCTATGAACCGGAATACAACTATTCAACAATACCACCCCCCAACAAGGTTTGAACCTTGGTGGCAAGAACAACAATGCCACCTTTAAACCATCACACCATGCCAATATCGGCCATATTTATTTATAACTCAACTTAAAATTATTTTATAATTATAAGATCATTATATATATTGCCACATCAGTGAATTCAATCCGTATTATATGAGGCATATATATCTATATTATATCCTTACTATTAAAATAAATTTTGATATAGTAGAAACCCAAATTAAATTTCCTGAAATGTATCTTTATATGCATAAACTGTAAATTTTTATAATCAGATTAATGCACAGAAAAATTAATTCAAAATCAGACACAGCAACACAGCAGATACCCTGGGAAAACCCTCCTCTTGAGGGAGAAAAACCCAGCAACGAAGATCACACTTATATATATAAATTGAGGCAGCAATTCTCTTTACAATGAGGCCAGTCACAAGGCCAAACTTCAGCACCTAACACAGATGCAAAGATAAACTGCACTTCACTAAACTATTTCTGTCCTTGACTGAAATTCGCACTCTGCTCTATATGAAATTCGCACTCTCTAAAGAATAATATATATCGAACTTACTTGATGGTTTACAATGAGAGAGTTATCTCTTATATATACAATATGAAGGGACGCCACCCTTAACTTGATATAAGTCGGCCAAGAATAAAATATATCTCCTTTTAATTTATCGCGTCAATGAAGAAAGTTGGCCCTTAACACAAAAGACGTGACTTTACATTTAATCATTATTTGCTTTAATAAATCGAAGTGATACCTCATCATTATGCCTCTTGAGATCTTATAAATTAAATAGCTTATAGCTATCATTTAATTTATTCGCTGTGGGAGATCGCTGGAGTATTAGATCGACGCTGAACAGATTAATATCATTAAAATAAACAATATGTTGTATATTTATACCAACTCTAAAATTCTTGCCCCAAAATCCACTATTAATCAATTAACAATGTGTGGATACGATGAATAAATATATGTTAGTTTTTATTGTCAGTATAACAACCCATATGCATAATATTCCTAAGGAGCATATTAGACCAACAATCCTTGTTAAAAATAACTACAATTTTTATTAAAACATTGTAGTAATTTTGATATTGAATACATTATTATTATTTTTACATCTCATATATAACAATTATAATTTGAGTTAAAAATAAGGAAAATAGGAATCATTCATTTGGTTTAGGCCAAGAAGCATTATAGGGGCTCATTACACCTTTCAAACTCAAATTTGGCACTAAAAAAGGGTATTTTCGCTAGAAAGGAACAAGGCTTGATTAAGTCAAAGGATAAGGATGTTGGGAGGATTAAAGCTCTCTAAAGTGTGTTGGCTTCAAGCTGCATGGAGCTGACGGATCTGCTGTTGTTTTTAGTCTGTTAGTTTGTCTGTTTTTTCTTGCCCTTGTTGGTGAGGAGCTATTGATTTGGTGTTGTATTGATGTCTTTTTGCTTATTGTTCTCTGCTGTCGTTACATGTTGATGTATTAGCATCTTTGAGTTCTTTCTTGGTTCTTGTAAAAGGGTGTGGCCCTTTCAAAATCCCTGTTTATGGTTCATAGCTCCAATAAAAAATGTTTACCCATAATAAAAAATAACATCAGCTATACTCACTTAAAATCTCAATATGAAAATTTTAATATCTTTTTTCTCCACTAAATAACTTGGGTTAGGCACCAAGGAGCTGCAAAAATAAGAAGCAAGTGCCGGATTTTAGTAACATAGGGCTCGCTAAATCCATCTTGATAAGTTTATTTGATTTTATGATAAAAAGGGAGAAAAAAGCTTTAATATTATATTTTCTTTTCACCTAGAATATATGTTTTTAATATTTATCCAGCAGCATTATTAATTTAACACCATCTTTTTCAATTATGTCTTTTTTTCACATCAACCCCCCTTTCTCTCCCTCTCCCCACACCCCACTCCACCCCACCCGACCCATCCGCCCGACCCATCCACCCACACACACATATACATTCCTGTAATGTTATTATGCTATTTGCATTTGTTCAATTCAGATTTATAACATTTGGTTTGTGCTTATGGTGATGTCTTGCAGAAGATATAATCATAGCTGTTTTTTAAACAGGTTATGAGTAATTTTCCTGCTCATTCCACATGGCACAAGAACCATATGCCTTTCTCACTTGCTAGTATTGATATTCTAACCTGGTATTCACACTTTTCCGAACATGCTATCAGAGCTTTTCTGAGCTGGTATCCATGGTTTTCTATTATGGTGTTCAAATCTTTTCTAACATTGCATCAGAGCATTTCTCATAAAGCCTTCACTTTTATAATTTTGTTGTGTCCGTTTACAGAAAACCAATTCATTTATTATAAAATAAAAGGATGGTAAAAAATAACATTAATTACAGGAAGGTTTGAAACTGTGGTAAGTTGTATATAATTGCTGCTGTTATTAATGTTCCTATTATGGCCTCCTGAAAAGTTTTCTTGGAGATCCACATAATTTACCTTCTAAAGCAGTGTCTATTAGATGTAAGTAGCATTGTAAACTCTATTCTTCTAAATGTGCTTCTAAAAGTAGAAGTCGACTTATAAAGCATTAGATGGCTAATTGTTTGTCTATGGTAAACATAACTTATCTTTGAAAACTTGTGCCAATTATTGTAATTGCAGGTTTGAGGAAACATTTTGCGAATTTGTTTTCCCTAAAGGAGATCCAGATGCTGTTGCCATTAGTGGAAGAGACATTGTGCTTCTACAAGCAGAAACATTCATCAATGATACGTTAATTGATTTTTATATAAAGTAAGTGAACATGATGTACTTTATTCTTTTTAATGGATGTTTATATTATTGAGGTAATTTTAGAACAAGACCTCAAGAAATGTAAGAACATACTCATACTTCTTTTAATGCTCTTATCAAATAATTATTATTCTTATTGGTCCTATAAAGTTCTACGCTTACCTTGCATAAAGCAGGTTTGGGGAAATTTGACCTTGCTTGGAAATTAATGTGTTAAGTACTTTGGTTGGCGGGGGGGGGGGGGGAGGGAACATGGCCCCTACACATTTTGACCCATTTTGCTATAGAAGACATTTTGGGGATGTGGGGATGGATCGAAAACATCCCCACCTTTACTTGGTTATGGAGAAATATCAGAAATGTTTCCAAAATGTCAAGTTTTGAGTAAGAAATGATGGGGGATGGCTAGGGGGGTGTCTAGACGTCCTTCAAACACCAATGCAATGAGTAGTAGACCCCTACATCCCAACAAACATGAAAAGAAAATTTAAAAAAGAAAGCACAAAATTGATAAGAAAAAGGAATTGGGGGCCCATAAAGACCCCAAGACCCCTTTATACTAACCCTAGACCTAAAATAACCACACTAACAACCAAAAACAAACTCATTTTGCCATTTTCTAAATTGTGAAAAAGACAAAGAAAGAGAGCAACTGTGAGAAGAGAACACTGGTGTAAAAAAGACAAGAGAGGATCAAATCTACATCATTTGAGGTAAGAATACTATCTATTGTGCATCAGCATAAATTCCTTTGCATTTTTTAATTTTTATTTTCCAAAGTTTCAAACACTTAGAGAGGATATTTTGTTCTATGTTTGCACTTGCAGCTCTGTTTTGACTTCTCAACAAATAAAACAATGAGTAGCAGTAAGGGTAATGAGAATGAAGAGGTTCAAATTCAACAAAGAGGTCATAGAAGTACTATTGGGGGTTCTTTTGGAAGTGGGAATTTTGCATGGATTGTGAGTTCAAGTAACCCATTTGAATGTCCTAAACTTCACAAAACTTATGCAAAGGGCTCATTTAATCTATAAAGTTTACAATTCATAATAGCCATAGACAAAGACAAGAAAAAAATCAGACAGGAGTAGAGTATAGTTATGTTAGTTGTGTAAAAAAGGACTATATGGGTAATTACACAAGGGTTTATTTTCATTTTTTGTGCATAGCTAAGCAAAGTAAAAGGCTGTAAAATTATAACCTTAGCTGAGTAAGTTGAGGTGATTTAGGTTGTACATAGAGAGAGTGGGAAAAAATAAGGGAATGCCAATAGATATTTGCAGCCTAGTATGTCATTGCCTATCAAAACCATAGGTATTGAGAGTGAAAGGACAGAGGGTTCTACTAAGGGAAAGAGAATGACTTAGTGTTGTAGGGATGTTTAATTTGCATTCATGGGAAGTGGCTATTGCCAATATTTTTTGCCAATGGCATACCATTTCATGTGGCTTGTTCTTCCAATCTAAAACAAATGTTCAAAGATGCAATTGTTGTTGGTTCCTCGTTTGCACCTGGAGAACATAAGCTACGCACAACCTTCCTTGATAGAGAGTATTGTAAGGTGAGTGCAGTGATAAAGGAAATGAGACACACTTGGATAAGGGATGGCTGTTATATTATCATGAATGGGTGGATTGATATTAGAGATCAACCATTCATCAATATCATTGTCACACGTTCAACTGACTTTTATTTTTTTAGAGCTATTGATTGTTCAGGGAAGAGCAATGATGCAAACTTCTAATTTCAGATTTTGAAGGACACCGTAGAAGAGGTTGTGCCCTCCAATGTTGTACAAGTGGTGACCAATTCAATCTATGTATGCGTGTTAGCTAGTTTGATGGTGGAGTGTGGTTACAAACACATTTTCTAAATCCCATGTTATTTTCATGCGTTAAACAACACTTTGAAAGAAATTGAAAAAGTAGATTGGGTGAAGATAGTGGTGGTAGAAGTTAGAGACATACAATTTTTCATTTGCAACCTCACATCTTGCTTTCTTTTGGACTTTTTCGAAGGAGTTACTTGAGCTTGTGGATACTAGATATGCTGGCTACTTTATTTTGTTAGAGAGGATGTTTGAGGTGCATGAACCTCTATAGTTAATAATGGTTAATCTAGAGTGGTGCAGATGGCCAGAGGCAAGCACGATTGAAGGGAAATGTGTGAAACAAAATATGTTTGATGATGGTTGGTGATCTATAGTGAGGTACAAAATTGACGATTCTATTATTAAATGGTTAATTTATTAATGTTTCTGACTTATAAATTGTTAGTTTATCCATAACATTCACTCTTTGTTGATTGAGTCTTAATCTTTTTTTTGAAATTTTAATTTTTTTAACATATTTGTAAATATGTTTGCTCGATCTCACTTGTTGTGTAGGTCATAAGGTATTAATACAGACTTACCTAGCTTTGGAGAGATTTATGGGATATTTGACATGTTTGGATAGATAAAGCAAACCATCCATAATAGGGATCCTAATTTAAAATTTATGAGGAACATATTAGGCCCATTGTGACATAGTGGTGGAATACTGTGAACACTTTGCTTCATATGGCACTTAAGCTCTAAATCCCAAATGGTATGCAACAAAGCCTGAGAGAGTGCCTTCATCTCACGATGAAGAGGTGAAAGAAGGGCACATGAAGGCCCATTGAAAGATGTATATTGATGAGGAGTTTACTTTATTTTGAATAGTGATTATCTGTTGTCAATATCTGTGGTCCAACATTTAGCAAACTAGAGGTGAGGACAAATAAAGTAATATTAGCCCAAACCGATCCTATTGGATGGTGGATGTGGCATGGCAAGGATGAACCAAAGTTGATGATACTTGCAAGTCACATCCTTTCACATGTTGCTATTTTCTCCATTGCAAGAGGAATTGGTCCACAAATATGTCAGTTAGTCAAGAGAAATATGCATAGCTGTCCACAAGTAGAGAAGTTAATGGCCATGTATGGTGCCTTGAGGCTTCAAGATTGACAGACTCTTGAATATTGTCAGACTCTAGCTACATGTTGGGATGTTGATCCCAAAGATGCCACAAATGTTGATGACGGGGAGACACAAAAGGGATTGGTTGGGGTTTCATTGGATGAGGCAGCCCATCATAGTGGCATTGACTCACTTTCAAACTCCAATTTTGATGTAGCGTTAGTAGATGCTTATTAGGGGCAGTGGCAACCTTTTTATGTTTTTGTCATTTTGTAGTTGAGACTTGCAGCTTTTGGGCATGTCATTGTAATTTTTATATAATATATATGTACATTGATTTTAAAACTAAAAGCAATTCATTTTGTTAACTCTAATGTTATTTATTAAGGTTATGGATATTTGAAATCTTTTATATTTTTAAATTTTCCCTATGTTTTTGATAGCCATCCCCTGCTGTCCCTTACAAAATGTCCTCCTAAAAGATCCGCCCCAGAAATGTGGCCCTCTTGTTCCTTACTGTCCCTGTCTTTGAAATTTGGTGTAATATAGATTATTACTGCCTATTGGGTTTCAGAGTTCTTATATATAATATTAGGGGCCAAAAAATTTATTAATGGTATTGAACGAATCAATTAAAATATTCTTTTTGTTAATGTGTCATACACACACACACACACATACACGTTTGTATATGTATATATGTATATCAAATGACAAATAAGAGCTCAAAGTGAGATTCAAGCCCTAGGTGGTTGTAAACCTAGGAGTTGCCATAAATATCAAATATGAGAATAGGAAATAGAAAGGAGAATGCAGGAGCTGCCTTGGGGAAGAGAACACAGTATATACAAGAAAAGTGAAAGAAATAAGAGATGGGCATGGATAGGAGAAATAAGGAACCTTTTTTCAATCCGGCATAGCAAGGCCATGCTTGGTGTAGACCATAGTTACAAGACTCGGACTCGCCTCGGACTCGGCAAGCCAATTTTTGACTCGGACTCGGACTCAGAGCCCAGACTCGGCACAGACTCGGCGCAGACTCGGCAAATAGAAAAACCCAAGAAATTCAGAGATTTTTAAGGATTTAACACTTGTTTCACGCACCCTTTAATAAATAAACCTTAAAGACACAATAACATCATCAAATAGAAATTACTATGATCTCATACACAAACATACATCGATCACATAAGTATAAACGCAAATTTTCGCTGAAGGAAATAACACATTCAAATATATAAATATTGTCAAATGTATACAAAACTCATGGAATATGAAATCCATGGCATCAAAACAAATATCAAAATTAAAAATATAAGTCTATGGCTCAAAAGAGCTTGCATTACTCATCCCAACATCATGACAAGTCATGCGCTAGTGTCTAAGATAGGTCATAGATGATGATGTAGCCATGATATTTGCTTGCATCTCAATGATTGGTGTGTTTATTCAAGTGAGGAATTTATTATTAAAATTTTATTGTAGCCTTCAAGACTGCATGCTTTGTTGTCTAATGTATGGAACAAGATAATCCTTGATTATGGCTTTGACTGCAAAAGATGCAAAGATTTGCAACAGGGGATATGTATTTTGTAGGTTTAATGATCATGATTCATCATTGGCCTATAACATGCTTAGACCTATAGTTTGATGAGGTTTTGGGGGAAACACCCCAACAGGATCGAGGGGTAGTGCCGCTTGCGGGGGTCTGGGGGTAGCGCCCCTCGTGGGGGTCAAGGGGCAGCGCCCCTTGTGGGGGTCTGGGGGCAACGCCCCCAGTGGGGTCAAGGGGCAGCGCCCCCAGCGGGGTCGAGGGGCAGCGCCCCTCGCGGGGTCCCGGGGCAGCTGCAAAACTCGGCGAGTCTGCCGAGTCCGGCGAGTCTTGGCGAGTACTCGGCAGCCGAGTCTCTGGGACTCATTTAGGGTCACTCGCCTCGGGATTCGCGAGTACTCGCCGAGTTTGGGCGAGTCTTGTAACTATTGTAGACAATGTATTGGGGATTTCACCCCTTTTGGGTATCTATGTTTTTAGCTTTCTTTTTGACTTATTATCAAATGTTCAATCAACCCTTAAGGTAAAATTTATGATTTTGGTTTGTATTATTTAATCAAAGATTAACCTTTATATTTATTTTTGTACAATCTCAGCAGTGTATGATGTTTATTGTTTTAATATCTTGCTACATGGTCTACTCCAAAAATTAATTCATTTACTTATCTTGAATCATCTGATCAGAGATGGGACAAATAATGTATCATGGACAGATATTCGAGATTTACCTTAATATCCTTATTTGGTGCTTGCAAATTTTAACTGCTACTGTTTATTCTTGGGCAGGTATCTCCAGTCTACAATCTCTGATAAAAAGAGAGAAGCTTGCCACTTCTTTAACAGCTTTTTCTTCCGTAAGCTAGCTGATTTGGATAAGGCTCCAGATACTGAGGTAGTTAACCGACAGGCTTTCCAGCGCGTAAGAAAATGGACTCGAAGAGTGAACTTGTTTGAGAAGGATTATATTTTTATACCTGTAAATTACAGGTATGTTATAGTTGAATTTCTATTTTGAGAAGGCGTTTTGTAGATTTAATTGTAAATAATTTATCATACAATATACATCATGGATCCTGTTTTATTGCAGCTTACATTGGAGTTTGATTGTTATTTGCAATCCTGGGGCAGTCCTGGAAGGTGAGTGCTAATTGTTTTCATCACTTGATAAATTTGTAACTGTAAATGTACAAGTGTTCAGCCCTTGTAACTGTGTGGGTTGCAGATGACAATCATTCAAAAACACCATGCATATTACACATGGACTCACTTGGGAGCCACACAAGTCTTAGAAAGCTCATCCAAAGGTATTTTGGGACCTTAACTTTTGCATTATGCTTTTAATTTCCTGACAAGGTTGTTCAACTTTTTGTAATGTTTGTGAGAATCAGACAGATGCAAACAGGTTTTTTTTCTTTACTACAAACTTCAATTGAAAATCCTGTAACATGTTGGAAAAATCAAAGAAAAGAACAAACATTTTGGTCTATATGATTTGGATAGTACTCAGGCATGCAGTTACATAAATATATCTGAGTTATTAGCATATGAATATATTGGAAACATCTTCATAGGCTGAATTTGTGTACTGAGAATATAAAATTATTGGAATGGAAAATTTTAACAATTCTTTCTGGAAGGCTTAATTCCTGAATGTAAATCATGCAGTCATTATCGATCAAGGTTTTCAGCCCAGGTTTCATCGGTCTATTCTTCTACACTTATACATGATTTATCTATCCTTGAGAGGATGGATGAAAGATTTGTCTGGCAACCCTTGTATCATACTTATTTCTCTGTTTTGGTTGTTGGTGTTCATATTTTTGTCCTTGGAAATTTCTGCTATGTTTTTTGGATGGAAAATACATATGATCCCATGTTTAATTTTGTTATTTACATGCATATTCACAAATTGGGTTCTTGCTATATATGTAAGTTGTTTTATAACTCTAAATGAAGGTAACTTGCTTTTATTCATATGATCTCAAATCTTTAGTTAGTGCAAACCTAGGTTCTCTTTTGTTCTTTGTTCCCACTGTGGAAATGTATTCACAGTGGATTTCTTTTCTCAAATTTGTAACTAAGACTATTGGCTGATAGAAGTATTGCTTTATTTTGAACTAAGTTGAGTTTTTTGCAATTTAGGAAAATTATTATTGTGTTCATCAGTTATTGAGAATACTATACACCATTTTGCAATATAACTAAATGCTGAAAATGTTTACATGATTATTTAAAATGAACAGATCTATGCTTTTTTTTTTGATGCGTAAGATAGATTGTATTGATCAAGAACAGATCTATGCTTTTGAGTTCACAGTTCTTGCAAAATGGGAGGTTTATTTTGTAGAATAATGTATGTCTGAAATTTTTACAGCTTTGTTGAATGCAATAAATATCATTTTTGATTTTATACAAGGATTGTGCTGCAGTTACTTGTGGGAGGAATGGCGCGAGAGACATATGGAGGATGAAGCCATGTTCGATACTGCTCATGAAAGATTTTCAAATATGACATTCATTTCTGTAGAGGTTAGGCTCCTGCTTGTTTGTGATTTCTATTTGGGATGCATTGGCTATCTTAGTTAATTGAGTGGTTTGTATCAGTCTGTCTGGAATTTATGAACATGACTGCTGTATTGTCTTTCTTGACTTATAAGCTCTATGTGTGGAGTGGAAAGTCTAAGATGCACACGAACATGTATCAGAACTGAAAACAGTTAGATCAGCTATTTTATTTGGATGCTATTTAATACTAAATCCTGATGGTATGGAATTGTATTAGCATACTTTCTAATATAATCAATCTCGTCACTGTCTTTGACCTGTTAGTTCACTCAAGATTGTTGAGGTCAGTGTTGCAGTTTGCATTTGCATGATTATTTTGTTTCAATTTGGTCATTCTTATTCATTGCATATAAAATAATTCAGCTGTGTATAAACAATCCATTCATATATTACTGCACACAAAGTGCATGCAACTTGTTTTTTCAAACCTTTCTTTAATGTTCAACATTTCTGAGATGGACAATGTCCTTAAAAGGATGAAAAAGGGAGAAATTTTATATTACCTGTTGGTTTTAATCTCCTGAAACAAGATGCAATATATGCTAGTAAGAAGGATTTGTTATACTAAGATTAAGATTGTTTCTGAAGAATCCAACATATAATTATAGGATTCTACAAATAATAAAAATAATCAATTCACAAGAAATTAGTAAAATAATTAAATGAGCATTAGCATTGCTTTTGGAAGCTACTATATCAGTTAATATAGAATATGGTCATCACATGAGGCTGCAAGTTGTGACTATAAATTGTTTTGAAGCTTATATATTACTCAAGGACAATTTCCCTTAAGTACTTGAAGTTATGGATCTGTGACAAGGACCATTGTTTATTCTTATTCTAAACTGTTATATATTTCTGCAATAGCTGGTCATGCTTGAGTTATTGTGCTGATAGGCATAACTACAATGGGAACAATGGGAGTTGTAATTGAGTGAGTTGATAATAAAAATTCCTTAACTTAAACTAGCATAGATATCTTAATACATCCATCTAAAGAACACTGAGAGATATCAAACTTGAGGGGCCAATCTAATCTATGTTACAAATCCGATATAGGTGGCTCAAGACTGATATTTCTCAGCATCTTTTAGATATATGTATTTAAGATATCTATGCTAGTTATTACTTTAATTGATTTTCTTTGGTTAGTAGTGTATTGTTGTTTGAAAAGATAGCTATGGTTGTGTATTTCTGTAATTTTATAACAAAAGATGCAACGGGGATATGGTTTTGAGTTCTGTTCCCTCTTTGCTCCCCACACACAGCAAGATAATTGTTTTGATCCTTTTCTTAAATTGCTATATTTCTGCTGTGACTGGTCATACTTGAATTTTTATTTACTTAAATGGATTCTCTTTGACTAATAGTTTATTGTTGTTGAAAAAGATGGCTATCCTTCTGTATTTCTGTAATTTAATAACAGATACAACAGGGCCATGGTATTATTTGATTTTAATTGGCTCAATATCAGATTTTGAATTCTGTTATTTCTTTGCTTCCCAGGCACCTCAGCAAGATAATTGCTTTGATTGTGGGCTTTTCCTGCTCCATTATGTTGAAATGTTTCTAAGAGATGCTCCAGCAAAGTTTAACCTTTTGGAATCAAAGAGCAAAGCTTCCAAATTTGTAAGCTTCATCCTTGTGTCTTGTTGTTTGTTGAATCCTTATGGTGGCAGTTGTGCATTTAGTATTGAAATACTTTTGTATGTTTAGACTTTGTTTGCAGAAAAAATACTATGCAAGCAATTTCCATTGTCGGATAATTGTAATTTTAAGGAAGATATTTTTATATTTATTTCCTCTCCATCTGTTAAGCAACAGATTAATGTACTGTTACTGCTTTAAAATGAACTATTACAGTTGCTGTTTAAAGAGATGAAATTAGGGTGAATTTGAGCACATTTCCATGCCACAAATTCTGTTCTGATTATTTTCTCTATTACTTTTCTCTTGAGGGAGCTTCTTTCTTGTAACATTAAGTGCAACTAATTGTTGTCAGACTCATCAGAGGTGAGTTCTTTTGGTCAACATTGATCACAATTAGTGATGACCTCTAAATATCCAGAATTTATTAACCTTTATTATTTACACAATGAAAAAACATGTTTAGTTGGAAGATATCAAACTCGTACCACCAGTTAACCTTTACTTTCTATTTTAATGTGAATTCTTTGTTATGATATGCTATCACAATCCAGGAAAATATCCAGAATTTATTTACCCTTATTATTTAAACAGTGAAAAGGCATGTTTAGTTGGATTTTGAACTCTTACCACCAATTAACCCTTTACTCTATTTTAATGTGAATTATTTGTTCTGATATGTTATCGCAATCCAGGAAAATTTACCTAAATAAGCAGGGGAACATCATTGACATTCATTAAATCTGTACTTTATTCTTTTGCACTTTCAACATCTGTGTTATGAATGAGAAATCTCAGTCTTAACTTTTTTGGTTCTTTCTAAAACACACACATTCCCATCTTGTGTATGCTGGCACGGGTTCTATGGTTGCTTGTGCAACTCTTCATTTGAACAATGCAAATGGAACATCATTTCATCAGAACTCTGGAGTTTTCCTCAGGGCTATCATAAATGCAATTGGCAAGAGACAGATGGGAATGCCAATTTGTCAAAAAATAGGAGACAGAGTTAAGGGAAACACTATTTTACAAATCAGAAACCCTTTGCCTCCATGGGGTACATTCAAGGCAGCTTTATATCATAGCTTGGGAAGTCATATCCCTACAAATGCCCATATAATTATTGCAAATTGCATTATATGTATGGAGAGTCCTACATTACATAAGAATCTTGAAAGTCTTTGATATTGTTTAGTAGCCCAAGCTACTAACATGGAGTTATCCCTCGGACCCATTTCAACCAATTGTTTAAGCTTGTATGTACACAGACATCTCTAGTTGTACTCTTTTCTCTTCTTATTATTAGCGCTCCGTGCTTTGATAACTCTTGCTATAAAACATGCCATAAATTTCATGCAAAAAGCAGCAAAATACATGCCTACTAGTATTTTTTATTACCTCTTTTGACCCTCTTTTGCTAACTACCAAAGCATAAACTCCAGTCATTTGTATTACATTCAATAAAGTTCAATAGGAAGTTTTTGATTTTTGAGGGACATTTCTGGAAGACATCTCCATATGTATATCCAAGTCAGGGATGCATTTTTGAGATAGGAGATGAGAACCAACACAAGGGTATGAGTTTCCAATTAAAGTTTGCATAATATTCATTGGGGGCTTTAGGTTTTCCATTTTGCTCGGGTCCCAATCAAGTACAATTGGTCTAGGAAGATCCATTCTTTGCCAGGTCTCTGGACTCCTGCACTGTGTCCAGTGGCCTGGGGAATATAGTGAACAGTAAAACCATAGCCCAGATCTGGTCACCCTTGATACGCATAAATTGTCACTATTTGGGATATGTAGGTGTTCTTTCTGATTTTGCAGTCTATAAGGTTCACACTTTCATACAATTTCCAAATGCGGTAATACTAGTTTTGTAGCAAGCATTGATTCCCATGTGATGGCTAATGTTTATGTTCGAAGATTAAAGTGTCTACTTAGTGCCCCATTTACAACAGGTTTATTAAATGCCCAAGAAGATGTAACTCACTCCTATTGGGAGTTGGAAATTTTACTGAAGCCATTTGATATTAGAGAGCCATCTGTTTAAAGAGTTATATGGACAGTTACTCAAGATTGAGTTCCGTTAACAATAAAAACTGACTATTGCCTATATAAATTTGGTCATCTGCTTCTATTTTACTTGCAGGTACTACTGTACTACTATGTGTACACCAAATTAAGGATATATGTTTAAGTGGAAACCTGGATGCAATTTGAAAATGTGCAGTTTTTATTGGTGAAACAATCTATTTTGATGTTTTTGTCATTTTGTCTTTGGATGCTGAATAACAAGCTGAGCAATTTTTACTTAGGATTTCTTTTAGTCGCAGAAAGATATCTAGTGAGTCAATTGGGCTGTAGTGAAGTAGTAGGGTTAAGCATTTTGGGCAGCTAATTTCTAAAACAAATGGCCGGCCTTTGTTGATGCAACTGTTTCAACAAGGCAAAGTAAGTGAGGGATGGTCCATTCTCAAATAGCAAGGCTTCTTTCTTTATCAGAAGTCTGCCATCTAAGAAAAGCTTGGGTTCTTGCAAGAAGTGGTCTGTGGGGGTGTTTGTTATAAGTTTATTCTTTAGGGACTTAATGGGTTTCTTTGTGCAGTTGATCAGATTTTTGAATGCAAACGTTTAGAAGAATGTTGTATTATGATTATGTTTAGAGTATTAGAAAGATAATCTCTTTGCTAAATTTTGGTGGATATAGATACTTCAAAGTATTACCCTATCTTTATATGCATTTCATTATTTAACTTTTGAAGTGGGTCCAACCTTTGTTTTATTGTTTCATGGCAGTTTTGGTTTATAATTATTCTAATTTCTAGTTGACTTTGGCAGCTTAGCAGGGATTGGTTTTTACCAGCTGAGGCTTCTTTGCTAAAGCGTTTTTATATAAGAAAGCTCATCCACCAACTATCTAAAGAATTCTCTGGCATTGGCTCCACACGAGGCTATGGGGCAAATCACAAGCCTTATGAGGCAGAACAAACAGATACAGGGACAAGTCAGGAAGTAGAATGTGTCTTGGAAGAGTGTGCACCTAATCAAGCATGTACTGAAAGTCTTCTGCATAGTAAAGTAAATGAACTTTCTCTAGGTCATATGGATGCAGACACTCAAACACCCTTATGCCAGGCAGGTAAAACCACGACTGCAGATAGTTTTGAGAAACATCTTGGGCTTGTTTCTGCTGAATATGGTGGAATTGAAACAGATAATCACATTTGTGATGATGAACAGTTTGGGTTATTCCATCATGATATCTTATCACAACAATTGAAATCTACTCAAGATATGCCTTCTGAAAGTGGCACAAATCAATTATCTTCTGACTTACTTTATCAGTTTGTAACCAGTAAACATGGGCAAAGTGACAAAGAAACTGAATATTTACCCCCAACAGAACCTCTAGGAATTCAGCTTGGTCTGTTGAATAATCAAAATGGTCCCAATACTAACCAGTTAGTTGATAAAAAAGAGGAACATCCAGAAAGTTCTTCCAAGGGATTTCTTTGCAAAGAGGGATCAGAATTCACAATCTTGTCAACTGCATCAGAGTCATCATCCCATATCAGAATGCCGAACTATGACACAAGACCACAGAAGAAACAAAAGGCTCTGGATGGCACTGTAATTCATTCAGAAGAACTTGAAAAATCTACAACTATAATACCTGAAGAAAAACTTGAAAAATCTGCAAATGTAATGGACCCGCAGAATGCTGAGGAGATGAGTGTTTCAGTAGAGCCAAGAATAGACTCTTATAGTTTACTGCTTGAGACTCAGGCATCACACCCAGTTGAAGCACAGGTTGAAGGAAGTAATATGATGGCTAGAGATTCTGGAAACAATGCATCCCACAAGGATATCGTGCTGAGTTTAGAGAAAGAAATTCCGGGAAATACAAAGTTTGTCGCTTCTGACAATGATAAGAGTATTGCATTGTGGAAGCAGAATTCAAAATCTTTATCAGTAGAGAATTTGGATTTGCAAAATCTTGCAGATGCGAGTAATGGTGAGACAGTTGCTAAGAGTCTTGAAGATCCTGAAAAGAGCATCAATATCTCTTCTGTGCCTTTCCATGCTGACCAAAAGTCTCCTGATCATGATTATGATGCTGATTTCACTTCGCTAGATAAATGTAAGCCTTCCTCGTCTATGGAGGATTGTGCCAGATCTGCTGGCAACATGCCAGAAAATAGTGTCATGGTTGTCAATGATCGGAAATGTGATTCTGTCAGCACGACAATTGAAAATTTAAATAAACTTGCAGACTCTAATGAAGGTACTAAAAGTGTAGATAAGTCTATCATTCTGGAAGGTAAAACAGAAAATGAAGATGTACATTCTGTAGTTGCTGATTATAAATGTTCAAATAGTGTTAGCAGTACAAATGAAAAAAATGTTAAATGTGTTGGTACGGAAGGGAGGGTCGAGTCTCCCCCAGATTTTATGCACAGTTCAAGCATGACACCTCAAAACAAACAGAAGATTTCTTTAGAGGGCTCTGCTGAATGTTTATCTTCTACTGATTTCTCTTCTCCACCTCCGGAGTCGATCATTTCAAGAACTAGAAGTCGGAGAACACCATCCACAGTAGCAAATGGAAGAAATCTTAATGGTGTTAAAGGGTCTCCACAAGTCCCAGAACGCCCCAGAACTAGAAGTGTTACTAAGAACATGAATTCTTCAAACTCTGTTCGGGAAAATCGAAGAAGAAAGTTGAGTAATTCTAACTATTGAAAGTGAGTTCCACTTTTCAAATGTTTTGATCACTCGTCATTGTAACTATAATTTCATTGTACTAATGATTGAGATGATTTTATATGTATGTCGCTTTTTTGGACTATAAGATGTCTTGTGATATAATGAAGAGAAATGGAGGAATGTCTGTACAAATAATGGTCACAGATCTTTCTCACAAACAGGTTTGTACTACGTGCATCCTTCACGTGCATACAACTTTTGGGCTTGTGTTCAGGCATTAACAACTTCCATTTTTTGCACTTCTGATTTTTTGTTTCATAGCCATAAGAAAATGGCATTGTGCCAGTAAGTTTTCCAGTTTGATATGTTATAAATTTGACTGCAGAATGCTCTTTTTTGAGGGGTTGGGATATATTATGAAACACTGCTCTGGGCATCTGATTGGATTTACATCTATAAGGGATCTAACTGGTGTGTGCTTGAGGACTTGTGCTGCTTGCATCTTGGCTGTGAAAGTCCTCATTTTATGTATAAATTTTTTGCAGCTGTTTTGACAAAAGGCATAAACTTAAATGCCATTAATACCAAACTTCCATTTCAATAACATGCCAACGATTCCTTCCATGTCAATAAACATGACTTCAGTTCAATATTAACTTGAAAATTGTTTATTATTTACTGTTTGTATGACAATTTCTTCCAATTATTTCTTGAAAGCTTTTCTTCATAAGTGCCATGTGAATCTATCATGTCATACTCATTCCTTCACACCAGGAAAACAAAACCATCTAATGGGTTTGATTTTGGTCAGAAATTGGATGTGAAATCACAAATGTTATTCTTTATTGAAAAATTTAAATGTATTTTCTTTGAGATTGTGGGCAATGTTAAATAAAGTTTTGCTCGAACCTTTTTTGGACTATGTAACGTTTTGTGACATTAGCTTGTTCAATAGATATATATACGTGTGTGTGTGTGTGTGTATTTTCTTTGAGATTGTGGTTAATGTTAAATTAATGTTTTGCTCAAACCTGTTTTCGAATATGCAACACTTGTACCATTAGCATGTTCGATAGAGGTTGGACTATATATATACATATAAAACATGTTGGCATGGAAGGAGGAACACCAAAGTTTTACCATCCTAATTAATTGCTATTGGGAGGATTTTTAAAATTTTCCACTTTTTATTTTGATTTCTCTTATTACAAATATGATAATCATGATAACTTATGTAATTATTTATTTTAATCACATGGTCATCCAAAATTGTGAAAGAAAATATACTTGGAAAAAATCAAGTATAACATCTAAAAGCAAATATACTTGTCAAGCTGATAAATGCCTACTCATGCAGTTGCTATACTCGTTAATGTTGATTCTCAGTGCAATGCTGGCTTTTATACTGTGGATCTAGATATACTGTTGCGTCAGACATAGGATTGCACTGGGTTTCAAAATAATGTGCCACCTCACCATGCCCATTTGCCTGGTAAATGGCATTTGGTATGCCAAATGGTCTGGTTAATATATGAAATGAAGTATCAAAATAAACACCACCAATGGCCAAGTTTTAATTAGAAGGGCAGTGAAAGACAAATGCTAGGCGAACTATAGGTTTGTTAAGAACTATAATTAATTTGGAGGTTAACATATTTTGTAGGCTTTAGGCCTTTATTTGGGGCTAAATAGGTTGAGTTTTAGGGCTTTACTGTAGTTTGGGATTGAGTGATTTCCAGGATTTTGTGGCTTCAATTTAGTTTGGCACTAATTGAAGTTGGTAGGTTTTGGACTTGTAATACTGTTTGGTACTAAATAGGCTGCTAGATTTTTTGCTTATGGTCTATTTCTGTGTGAAGTGGTTTGGTTCGTTTTGCAACTCTAATGGAGTTTGGTGCTAGTGGGTATGGAAAGCTTAGCGCCTCTAAAATAGCTTGGTCAATATAACTTAAATAGCTTCATCATATTACAAGGAAGAATTTGCACTCATCCATAAATTTATCAGGAGTATCATGAGACATTGGTACTTTTAGTTGCTAACAAATTTTTATTACTTGATCATGTCATATTACAGTATCAGGTTATGAACTTAGAATATTGATGTCTCGTGATACACTATTTATCATACATTGTTATGGAATCAAATAATCAATTTAGGATATTGATGTCTCTAGGTACACAATTTGTCATACACTATTAACTTTTTAGTATCAAGCAATGCGGAGAGAGAAGGATAGTCAGAAGAAGGGAATTCATTGTTGATAGTTTAAAATTTTGATATATTTATCATTATACCATTGTTAAAAATATACAAGCACACTGTGTTTAAGTTGTGAGGATAATAAATGCCTTTTTAGTTTTCTGTAATATATTAGAAAATGAATTACAAACACCATTCAATTTGGGATATTAATGTTTCTTGAATGCATTGTTATCGTACATTAAAATTTTAGTATCAAGCAATGAGGCATGAGAATATAGCCATAATAAAAGGAATTCGACGGTGATAGATTTTAAAGATTAATATTTTTTTGTTATGCGATTTTATCAGTATTGCTATCGTTCAGAACATACAATCACCACATGAGAATGTTAGTAAAAATATACAAGCATTCTGTGTGTATGTTGCATGGGACATAGCTGATAAAGGTAGTTTGTGTAATATATTGAAAAATGAATTCCAAACATAATTTTAAATGCCGTTTTGAACCACCATAATTAATTTGTGTTAAGATGAGATGTGTTAGATAAATTGGTGAAATTGTGAAAAAAATTAGAGGAGTATATGGAGGCAATGAATGAAATGCAATGAAGTCATATGGAGGCAAAAAAGAAAATGCAGTGAAGGATGGAGGCTTTGCATGTAGTGCTTAGCTTCAACAGGAGGGGCCTTCAGGAATGGAGGTTCCATTACTCCTGGAAAAGGGCATGCTGGATGAATAGCACTCTGGGTAAATATTTTGGGCTGTTTTGAATTTATTTGATTTATGGTTTGTTATATAAATGGACTTTATTAGTTCTGTTGGACTATGAATTCATGGTAGCATGGAAGGTATGATTATACAGCTTTTCCAGTTGTAGTCTACTGTTTTTATAACAAAAAATATCTATATTTTCATGAGTAATATTTTTTCATGGCAGTTATTAATTCAAAGCTGCCCTTCAAATATTGAGACATCCTTTATATATTGTAGATTTTTTTTTGATTTACCCAAAATCTCCTCCTCCTTGTGATACAATCTTCTTGAAATTTTGGTAAACGGCAAAAATGCCTAAATACGGCCATCAAAATTAGGTGTGAAGTTAGTTGTGATTGATATTTAAATTCCTCGTAGTCGTATTTCAATTTTAGTTGCTTTAATGGAAAATTATATTTAGGCTGTTAAACTCATTGGAATACATTACTATTTAAAAGTATAATGTTAATATTTCACGAGGGATCACATTAAAATGTAGAACTTTGGACTTATATTCAAGTTTTCTATAGATGTGTAGCTATAAATGATCCGTTGTTCCAGAAAGGATAGTAAGGCTTTTAGGGATAGTAGCTATAAATGATCCCTGGTTTCATGGATTTATAAGATTGTCATTGATAAAGGAGAGGAACCATCATATAGTTGAGTGTGGGCCTTGACATTTATCAATGGCCAGTCTATTGGTTTCTGTTTAGTTTATGCTCTTAATAATATAAAAGAGAGATGTGAGTTATGAAATTGGATGGCTAAAGGGCTTGCTAGTGCTGACCGGGTCATAAGAGGTGATTTTAATATGGTGGAGCATCTTCATGATCACAAATGGCGTAGCCATGTTAAGTAATGAAGAATTTGATAAATGGTTGAATTGTCGCAATATTGTTGGGATAGTTGATCCAATTCATAACAAATACACCAATTGTGCCCATAATTGGTACACATGGACCAATTGTAGTAGCAATGATGATAGAAAGCTTAGTAGGTTAAACAAGTTTTATATCTCCTCGAATTTTTCAAGATTCCATTGGCAATTATGTAAGAGTTGACTCCTCTACTACTCTTTTAGATCATTTCCCCAGTCTTTGCTAAAAAAGGTAGTGCAGATTATTAGTTGGCTTACAAGCTTAATATTTCACACTTAAAAAACCTTCTTGTGTTGTTTCTTTGGTTGGCATCTGGAACTCTATCCCCAAATTGGAAGAAGGGGACTCTATAGGGAATGGTGGAATTATGTTATTTCTCAATGTGCTAATTTCCTTCATTTGGGATTTCAATTCCTTCGATTGGGTTTCTTGGCAAAGCTCTAAGAGCTCTTTTCATTTAAATAGCAAGGCAAAAGGGTTTATATAATTTTTGTGAAATTTTTGGTGCTAGTGGAACTTGTTATGAAACTTTGCACTCCTTTGTAATGCAATTTTT
>VDFB02259337.1:0-42907 GCA_007258455.2 Sequoia sempervirens
ATGTCCCCAATTTGGGACTTGTTTCTTATTGGCGGGACACAAAGCATTTTTAAATGCTAATATGAAAATAATAAAATATTTAAATTAAATAAATAATAATTATTATATTTAAAAATAATATTAAATAATAATAATAATAATAAACGATAAATAATAAATAATAAATTTAAATTATTGATAAAATAACATTTAAATTTAAATAAATATCTGGGCAGAAGGCGATTTAATCCTTGGCCGACATCTCCTTGAAGCAACTTTATATGGTGGACGCTGGGCATTTGATGATCATCACGAATTTGAGGCGGTTGGTTTCTGGCAGTGAGGACGTAGTCTCTCCTGGTCGGCTCAGCTCTGGACGTAGCCTCAGAGGCTGAGCAGTTCCTGACTAGTCTGTTCACCCATTTTCATGAGCATACCAATCATCGACAGCGCTCATCACCTTTGGCATCATCCCGTGGAGTGTTGGGAATCTTCAATCATCGAGAGATATCTCCAAGCGCATTGCAAGCATCGAACAGGAGTGGAGTACTAGGAGTCACGTGATCTAGGCATTTCATTGGCAATGTGAAGGCGGCGATAATTCAGGGGAAGCGACATCATCATTGAAGATTGAACAGAGACTGGGAAGAGACGGGTCTAGGAGCGACGCCAGTCCTACAACGAAGCTCTATCATCACATTTGTGTCATCAAGCATTTGGCTTGGCATATATTGCCAATCACGCAACATCTTTAGAGCCCTTGCGTGTACAGTGTGAAGGACACGGGTCTATCTACAGCCAAGTCATCACTATTATTCCTGACGTCATCTGTGAATGAATAATTGATGGTACCCCACTTAGGAATATAGTGTTGTTGTCTATGAGATGTGTAATTGAATTCATTCGATATATTGAGCATTGCATAATTTGTCTGTGTTATCCACCACTATTGTCTGTGCATCCGGTATAGAGTAATTCTCATTGGAGCCTCTCAGTCACAAATTGCAGTGTTAATTCTTAAGTTGTCATCCTTAATAAGTTCACAATTTCCAGTTAAGTCTTTCTATGATTTGATCTAAGTGTCATCAATGGAGAATTTTATTTTACTAAGTGCCAAAGAGATAGATTTTTTGTTTTAAATTGGACGGGTGTCTTACAGTGGTATCAGAGCCTCAAGTCCTACCAACCTGCGGGAATTTATGCAAAAGAAGAAGATGGAGGAGCAAATCAAATCTTTCATAGAAAAGCAGAATCAAGTAAATCAGACGCTGATACAAATGATGCAAACCCTCACTACTACATTAACCGGCCACAAATCGGGACCTCAAATAAAGGATATAGATCTTAAGGCAGAGGCATCTGAAATGTTGAACGGATATCAAAGCCTGCCAGAGGATGCAAAGGCTCGCATCCCCCTTGATGTGTATGTGAGAACACACAAGTCCCACTACCCCCGCAAAAAGGGTCTTTATGACTACATAAGGCGAAAGATGAAAGGAGAAGAAGATTTAAAATCTACCAAGGAAGAGATTAAAGGGCCAAAACCGGACGAATCAACCTTGAAACAAGACGAGCCCCTTGAAGACGCTGAAATGGAGCTTGGAATAGGGAATATTTCAGCTATGGAGGTCAAAACGACAATTGATCAAAAGGAAGGATTAGAGATTCAAGCTGACCACCAAGAAGACACCTCAACGGCAACGGGTTGTATTGACCAAGTTGCATCAACCCAAGCCCGGATACTGCAAGGGAACCCTGTGGTTATGCACGCTAATTACATGAATGATGGCCAAAGAACCTTTACACTCCTTTGTTCCAAGCATGATCAGATCATTGATCGAGTTGTGATGAGAGATATTTATCTCACCTCGAGGTTACATAGCGATTTTTGTCAACAAAACATGTTGAAAGGAAATGTCGACATGAGAGTTGGTGAAATGCTTCAGGACATGCTGCAGAAGAACAAGGGTGCCCAACAAAACGGAGGAGCAGTAACTTTCAGATCAATCTAGGACCCAGGGATACAAATGCGAATTTCTTGAGGGCAAGCAATTTTCGGAACAGAAGGACTGTCATGTCCCCAATTTGGGACTTGTTTCCGAATGGCGGGATGCATAGCATTTTTAAATGCTAATATGAAAATAATAAAATATTTAAATTAAATAAATAATAATTATTATATTCAAAAATAATATTAAATAATAATAATAATATTAAATGATAAATAATAAATAATAAATTTAAATTATTGATAAAATAACATTTAAATTTAAATAAATATCTGGGCGAAAGGCGATTTAATCCTTGGCCGACATCTCCTTGAAGCAACTTTATATGGTGGATGTTGGGCATTTGATGATCATCACGAATTTGAGAAGATTGCTTTCTGGCAATGAGGACGTAGTCTCTCCTGGCCGGCTCAGCTCTGGACATAGTCTCAAAGGCCGAGCAGTTTGTTAGTAATCTGTTCACCCATTTCCGTGAGGAGCATACCAATCATCGACAGCGCTCATCACCTTTGGTGTCATCCTGTGGAGTGTCGGGAATCCTCAATCATCGAGAGATATCTCCAAGCGCATTGCAAGCATCAAACAGGAGTGGAGTACTAGGAGTCGCGCAATCTAGGCATTTCATTGGCAATGTGAAGGCGGCGGTAATTCAAGGGAAGCGACATCATCATTGAAGATTGAACAGAGACTGGGAAGAGACGGGTCTGGGAGCAACGCCAGTCCTACGGCGAAGCTCTATCATCACATTTGTGTCATCAGGCATTTGTCTTGGCATATATTGCCAATCATGCGACATCTTCAGAGCCCTTGCGTGTACAGTGTGAAGGACACGGGTCTATCTACAGTCAAGTCATCACTATTATTCCTGGCATCATCTGTGAATGAATAATTGATGGTACCTCACTTAGGAATATAGTGTTGTTGTCTATGAGATGTGTAATTGAATTCATTCGATATATTGAGCATTGCATAATTTTGTCTGTGTTATCCACCACTATTGTTTGTGCATCCGGTATAGAGTAATTCTCATTGGAGCCTCTCAATCACAAATTGCAGTGTTAATTCTTAAGTTGTCATCCTTAATAAGTTCACAGTTTCCAATTAAGTCTTTTTGTGATTTGATCTAAGTGTCATCAATGGAGAATTTTAATTTACTAAGTGCCAAAGAGATACATTTTCTGTTTTAAATTGGGCGGGTGTCTTACACAATCTAATAAAAAAGAACTCTGATTTTCTACCTCAAAAATTTTGTACCTCAAGGAATATCATCAAACACTTTGTCTGCAACCTTTTCCCAATCTGATAATTGGTTTCTCCCTATTGTTTTGAGTTTATGTGGTGCTAAATATGCATGAAAGGATCTTTAAGACTTATCTCAATATGCAAGCAGTTGTTTTATAGAAACTATAAGTATCCAAGATAGCTTGTCTTTCCCAACTATTAATGACAGAAGATATAAATGCATAACTCAGTTACAGCATTTGACAACATATTGGAACAAGCTCCCAAAATCTTTTACTTGATTTTCAATCTGATTATTAAGACTTGCAATGCCTATCACTAAGCAATAGCAATAAGAAGATTTCCAATACAACTCATGTGCCAAAACTAATGCAACTACAGAGCAACCATCTATGACTACAATCACAAGTATATAATGAGCCTAAATATGCTCCTGATTGAAACCATAAGCTGTAAATAGAGCCAGCTTCCTAATATCCACGACGTTCTCCAAAGTTATCAGGCCCAGCAAAGATAAATCATTGAACTCCCAGAACTCAAGAGGCAACACCTCCAAAAATGATTAGATATCTGAACTTGTTGCAACGCAATCTTCTTTAGCTTCCCAAATTGAAACTAGAGCTCTTTATTTGAATTCTTATGTTGACGATTGTTTTGTCTTTAACTCAAGCAACTCCCAATGATTTTATTGTGCTTCAGATGACAAAGCAACTGGAAGGCAGCAATCGAATGACTTCAACTACAGTCTTGGAAATATATGTACCCAGCTGCTGAGGAATTCCCCACACTAATTATATATCTCTGTTCATGTCCCTTCTCAAAGGACATCTCCTTAGAGTACGTGATTGGCCTATCACACTCCACCGTGAGGTCGATAGATCGGATAGAGGGTCACTGCCTTCTCAGCTAGTAGAGATTGATCAAGTAGTCTTTTCATTTTGGCTCAATCGGAGACTTCTTTTGCGTAATTGCTATTTTAGCAGCTCGGCAAAAGTACCCCTCGCTATTTTTAGCAAGATGGCTGCAGATTCGAATCACTTCAGAAGTTCGTCAGCATCAGACGGATCAGTCATCGGATGAGTATCGAGGAAGATATTAATATTTAATTGCATTAATTAAATATTAATTATTTAATGATTATAATATAAAGTTATAATATTAATTTATAACTTAAGTGATTTCTCATTGAGGGGTGCGCCATCATTGAAGGGGGCCAAAATTGACATTTGATTTATATTAAAATATTCAGCTGAGACTATGGAGAAATTGAAAGATTAAAATATGAATATTTTATTAAAACCCTATTCTTAAGGAAATCGCACTTTTCAGCATAATAGTGGATTTGCCTTGGGTTTGGGGCATTATGTGATTATTGGATTTTGAGAAACTGATCAAATTGATCTGAGCACAGAACCTTAGGGTTTGAACTCGAATTCCTTGGAGAACGAGCCATCTCCAGCGGAAAGCAATTCAGAGAGTGTGAAATATCACTTGATCTATTGCCAGCAGAGGTTTTCTCACACAGAGGAAATCATTGATCTTCAGAGTTAATTCATTCACAGAGCTTCAACATATTTTATCATTCAGAAAGCATCTATTAACCTGGACGCATCATATTCAGAGACCTAGACATTAATTTGAGGAGGCCGTACAAATCATAAAGGCTGTTGTACCTGGCCGTACCTGTACCAGGCCGTACCATCTTGTCTGGAGCCGTCTTTTGCTTGGAAGGAGAAACGCCTCTCTTCTTGGCTTCATATCTTCTCCAGTATAGGCGCATTCTTCTTGGGCATCATCAGAGATTATCATTCAGAGGGAGAAGAGCATTTATTGGCTCAGCCGTACAAATCTGTACCTTCTCAGCTTGCTGGTTTACCAGGTTTTTACAAATAAAAATCATTATTTTATTGTTGCATGTTAGCAGATCATTGTGTATTGAGATCATTTGAATAAATAAGGAAACGCCTTCATTCTCTATTGTATTTCCTAAGCATATTGAAGATCTAGCATTTTTATTGAATTTAATATTAATTTCTAGCAAAGCCGTACCTTTCATTTATTGCATCAAAAACTCAAAATTTGCAAAAAAACCAAAAACGTCAGAAAAACCTAAAAACACAGTCAGAATCAGTATCAGGGGGAAACCAGGGTTTCTACATCCTGCCATCCTGTGAACAAACCGTCTATGAGTGACAGAGAAAAGAGATACATAGCAAGGGAAGACAAGAAGGCTGCAAATCAGTTTCAGCTCTATCAGGCTCCAGAAGGTCAGACAGCTTCAGAGGTCTTGAGGGCTCATTGGGAGTCTTCTCAAGAAACAGATATGGCAGAAGGTGAGAGGTCAGTCGGGGGTAACGAGAGGTTTACCAGTAACAGAGATGATAGTGGAAAGGGAAGAGAGAGATCGATAAGTCCGGGAAAGAGATTTGAAGGGAAGATGGATGCCTTAATGGATATGGTATCTCTCATGATGGGGAAAGTGGGCCAGAACACGACTCCACAAAGCAACCCAGGACATAGAGGAGAACACATTGCCTCCAACCAACATGATGGACATGCTGCTCAGCCTGTTTCAAACAACACATACATTTCTTCCAGGCCATTCAAACCCACCTTCTTGGCACCAGTAAACACTCAACCTGATCCTGAAGAGAATGCTTCATTTGTGGAACAGTTGAGACTTGGCCATGCGGAGTATGATTCTCTCCCTGATGAAATCAAGATGGACATGTCCTATAATGATTTTATGGATCATAAAAGAAAGAATAAAGGACACAGGAGATATTATAAGCAAAGAAGAATAGCAGTTCAAGGGGATTTGTATCAAGCTATCAACAAGGTTATACTTCCACACTATGACGGGAGTGATAACAGTTCAGCTCAAGCTTGGATACAGAAGCTAGATAACTATCTAGCTCTTAGACCCATGGCAGAAGAGGAGGTGATTAAGTTCGCTACGCTGCACCTAGACGGGGTGGCACATGAATGGTGGTACCATGGCCTAGTCACTTTGGGTCATCGGTCTATCACCACCTATGATGAGTTCACCACTAGACTCATAGAAAGATTTGAGAAGAAAGATCCAGAAGTGCATTTCAGGGAGTTGGCACAGTTGATGCCTACATAGCTGAGTTTCAGAGACTCTCAGTAATGGTCACTGGAATCACAGAGAGGAGGTTGGTGATTCTTTTCAGTGAAGGATTGATGGAACCACTCAAGGGTTGGATTAAAGCCTTTGATCCACCCTCCCTATAGGAGGCAATGAAGAAGGCAAGAAACATGGAGTGGGCTGCTCCTAAAGCAAAGTTCCAATCCAAGCCATCATTTCACAAAGGAGACAAAGGGAAAAGACCTCATCAAAGACCTCCTCACAAGGAGTTCAATCAGCATAAACCTCATGTCACAAGATTGGATCCAGAAACACTTAACGAACTCAGAAGAAAGGGGTTATGCTTCCGGTGTAGAGAAAAATGGTCCCAAGATCATGTCTGCCCAAAAGGAGTCAAATTTAATCAAATTGAATACTATTCAGCTGGGGAAAGTAGTTCTGATTTTTCAGATCAGCAGTCTGATTTTGAGGACAGCGAAGCTGAGAGAGCTCCAGAAGAGTCCGAAGATGAAAAAGGAAGTGGAGGTACGTTGGCTCAACTCTCGAGCTTCCAAAAGAATGAATCCTTCAAAGTTCGGGGGATGATTAAAGGGCAGCGAATAGTTGCTTTGATTGACACTGGAGCAACGCATAACTTCATTGACGAAGTTGTGGTGGCGAAGAAGGGCTGCAAACAGAAGAGTTTGAGGGCTTTAGAGTTATGGTTGCCGATGGGTTCCACATTTCTTGTACTAAGAAGATTTCAAACATGTCCATGCAATTGGGCAATTATGAAGTCAAGGATGACTTCTATGTGGTAAGTATTGGAGATACGGATGCCGTCCTAGGTATTCAGTGGCTGCGATCACTTGGAGAGATCTCCTTAAATCTGCAAACCATGGAGCTCAGATTTCAATCTGAAGGAAAAAAAGTGGTGTTAAGAGGAATGTCAAATGGTGGTCCTCGGATTGTGTCATTCAAGAGAATGGCAAGGCTGATTCATCAAGACCAAGTTGAGTGGGCTGCGGAATGTATGGTTCTTCTAGCTAGTCCAATTGAAACAAAGGGGGACTATCCTCCAGATGTTCAGTCTTTACTCACCAAGAAGAGTAAAGTGTTTGCTGATTTACCTCCTGGACCACCTCCTGAACAGGGTTCGGAACATGTCATAGAGCTCAAGGAAGGGGCTAAGCCAGTTATTACAACCCCATATCGGTACCCTAAGAAGCAGAAAGATGAGATTGAGAAGAACATTAAGGAACTCTTGGAGATGGGCTTCATTCGTCCAAGCAAGAGTCCTTTCGCTTTAGCAGTTGTTCTTGTGAAAAAGAAGGATGGTACCATCCGCATGTGTGTGGATTATCGTGCTTTGAATCAAAGCACCATCAAAAACCGATACCCCATTCCGAGGATAGATGAGCTCATTGATGAGCTACATGGAGCCAAGTTCTTTTCAAAGATTGACTTGAGATCGGGCTACTATCAAATTCGGATGAGAGGATCTGATGTTGAGAAGACAGCTTTTCGATGTCACTATGGCCACTTCGAGTTCTTAGTCATGCCATTTGGGTTGACTAATGCTCTTGCTACCTTCCAGTCTTGTATCAACAGAGTTTTTCAGAAACAACTGAGGAAGTTTGTATTGATATTTTTTGATGACATCCTGATTTTCAGCAAGACATGGGATGAACATCTCAAGCACTTGGAGGAAGTGCTTAGCATCCTAGAATCTGAGAGCTTGTTTGCCAAAGCATCCAAATGTGAATTTGGAATGAAGGAGTTACTGTACCTCGGTCACATAATCAGTCTGAGGGAGCAGTTGATCTTGAAAAGATCAAAGGCAGTTGTTGATTGGCCACCACCTAAGAACTTGACTCAATTGAAAGGGTTTTTGGGCCTTTGTGGATTCTACAGAAGATTTGTGAAAGGCTACTCTCAGAATGCTGCTCCTCTTACTGACCTCACGAAAAAAGGGGCTTTTTGTTGGTCAGAAAAGGCTCAAACTACTTTTGATAAGTTTAAGAGGATCATGAGCTCTTGCCCAGTTTTGGCTATTCCGGATTTCTCCAAGCCTTTCGAACTACAATGTGATGCATCCGGTGAAGGAGTTGGGGCTGTTTTGATGCAAGACAAACATCCCATTGTGTTTGAGAGAAGAAAGCTGAGAGGTGTTGAAAGGACTTACTCCATTTATGACAAGGAAATGCTTGCGATTATGCATGCATTAGCTAAGTTCAGACAGTATTTGGTGGGAAACAAGTTTGTGGTCAAGATTGATCACAATAGTCTCAAACACTTCATGCATCAGAAGGATTTGAACGAAAGGCAACAAAAGTGGGTGAGTAAGCTTCAAGCTTACGATTTTGATATCGAGTATGTCAAGGGTAAAAACAACATTGTGGCTGATGCTCTATCTAGGAGACCCCATTTGAGCTCTTTGTGTGAGCTTACTGTTGATTGAGAAGAACATTAAGGAACTCTTGGAGATGGGCTTCATTCGTCCAAGCAAGAGTCCTTTCGCTTTAGCAGTTGTTCTTGTGAAAAAGAAGGATGGTACCATCCGCATGTGTGTGGATTATCGTGCTTTGAATCAAAGCACCATCAAAAACCGATACCCCATTCCGAGGATAGATGAGCTCATTGATGAGCTACATGGAGCCAAGTTCTTTTCAAAGATTGACTTGAGATCGGGCTACTACCAAATTCGGATGAGAGGATCTGATGTTGAGAAGACAGCTTTTCGATGTCACTATGGCCACTTCGAGTTCTTAGTCATGCCATTTGGGTTGACTAATGCTCTTGCTACCTTCCAGTCTTGTATCAACAGAGTTTTTCAGAAACAACTGAGGAAGTTTGTATTGATATTTTTTGATGACATCCTGATTTTCAGCAAGACATGGGATGAACATCTCAAGCACTTGGAGGAAGTGCTTAGCATCCTAGAATCTGAGAGCTTGTTTGCCAAAGCATCCAAATGTGAATTTGGAATGAAGGAGTTACTGTACCTCGGTCACATAATCAGTGCTGAGGGAGTGACAGTTGATCTTGAAAAGATCAAGGCAGTTGTTGATTGGCCACCACCTAAGAACTTGACTCAATTGAAAGGGTTTTTGGGCCTTTGTGGATTCTACAGAAGATTTGTGAAAGGCTACTCTCAGAATGCTGCTCCTCTTACTGACCTCACGAAAAAAGGGGCTTTTTGTTGGTCAGAAAAGGCTCAAACTACTTTTGATAAGTTTAAGAGGATCATGAGCTCTTGCCCAGTTCTGGCTATTCCAGATTTTTCCAAGCCTTTCGAGCTACAATGTGATGCATCCGGTGAAGGAGTTGGGGCTGTTTTGATGCAAGACAAACATCCCATTGTGTTTGAGAGCAGAAAACTAAGAGGTGTTGAGAGGACCTACTCCATCTATGACAAGGAAATGCTTGCCATTATGCATGCATTAGCTAAGTTCAGACAGTATTTGGTGGGAAACAAGTTTGTGGTCAAGATTGATCACAATAGTCTCAAACACTTCATGCATCAGAAGGATCTGAACGAAAGGCAACAAAAGTGGGTGAGTAAGCTTCAAGCTTACGATTTTGACATTGAGTATGTCAAGGGAAAAACAACATTGTGGCTGATGCTCTATCTAGGAGACCCCATTTGAGCTCTTTGTGTGAGCTTACTGTTGATTGGAAGGACATGTTGCTTGCTGATTATGCCAAAAATCAGTTTGCAACCAGCATCATTGAGGGTACTTTTCATGACGAAAGGTACAAGGTGGTTGAAGGGCTGATACACTACAAGGGTAGAATCTTTTTGGTGGCTGATTCTAAGCTCAAAAAGAAGATTTTGTTGACATTTCATGACATTCCGCTTGCTGGTCATCAAGGGTTCTTCAAGACATATAGGCAGATCCGGGAAAGATTTTCTTGGAAAGGGCTGAAAGGGGAAGTTCAACGCTACATTCAGGAGTGTCCCACTTGTCAAATGAACAAGAATGAGCATACTCTACCTGCTGGTCTGCTGCAACCTCTCCCTATTCCCAATCAAAAATGGGAAAGCATATCGATGGACTTCATCACGGGGTTGCCTAAGGCCCAAGGGAAGGACTGTATCTATGTTGTAGTGGATAGACTAACAAAAATTGCTCACTTCTTTGCCATTACCAGCTCTTTATCAGCACCCCAAGTTGCAGATCTATTTTTTCATGAGGTGTTTAGGTTACATGGGTTGCCAAAAAACATTGTGAGTGATAGGGACAGCAAGTTCCTAAGCACTTTTTGGCAAGAGGTTTTTAGAATGAGTGGTACAGTGCTTACTCCAAGCACTAGTTATCATCCTCAAACCAACGGACAAACAGAGATAGTGAACAAGTGGTTGGAAGGCTACTTGAGGAACTATGTTTTAGAACAGCAAAGAGCATGGGTGAAGTGGCTTCACATAGGCGAGTATTGCTATAATTCTTCTTTTCACATGTCAATAAGGATGTCACCTTTCATGGCTCTTTATGGTTATGAGGCTCCTAGCTTTGCTGATTTGGTGTTTGGTGATAGCAAAGCCCCTCAAGCCAAGGATTTATTGCAGCAGAGTCAAGATATCATGAAATCATTGAAGAACAATCTTTAGATTGCACAGAATCAGCAGAAGATGTATGCTGATCAGCGGCGTGTTGAGCGCTCTTTTGAGGTTGGAGATATGGTTTACCTCCGACTACAGCCTTACAGACAGTCTACCCTCAAGAAGAGCAGAGCTGAGAAGCTCAAACCTCGCTTCTATGGGCCGTTCAAGGTTATCAGAAAGGTGGGAGCAGTAGCATATGAGTTGGAGCTACCTTCAAGTAGCAAAGTGCACAATGTCTTCCACGTGTCTCGCCTCAAGAAGGCGCTTGGACACAATGTTATTGCTTCATCACAGTTGCCCCCTTTGGATGAAGAAGGACAGTTGGTTTTGATTCCTAAAGAGATTCTTGATTCTAGAGAGCCTTCTTTGAGAAAAAGAACAATCAGAGAGTATTTGGTGAAGTGGAAGAACTTGCCTATGGAGGATGCGACTTGGGAGAATGATGAGATTCTGCAGCATCGAGGCTTGCGATTGCTTGAGGACAAGCAATCTTGGGGAGGGCGGACTGTAATGTCCCCTTCTCGAGCATGATCTTTTCTGTTGACCGTTGGCCTATTCTAGAGACCCATAGGCTACTTGGGCGGTTAAATTAGGGTTTCATGCTTGGAGGTTGCTGTTGCTCGCGAAGTGGTGATTGAACTACGGTTTCCTTCTGGGTTTTCAGTAAGCTTTGCGGTGATGTGATTTTCTTGGCACTCCGAGCACCTTCACGAATTTACTATTTTTAGTAAATTCTATTTTTGGCAGTGTACATGCAGTCTTCAGTTCAGATGATTTCCATCTTCAGTCAGTTCAGAGATTTGACCAAACTTGGCCTAGGGGTGCATTTTGCGAGAAGATAAGTTCATTTTACTTAAATAATGCTATGTAATGTTATATTTTAACATTGCCCCCCTTGGCCTAGCTACTTCTCTTTAAGTTGTTTTTAAAGATGTTCTTTATGGGTGGGCGCTTCATTGAAGGAATTAATTATATTTCTTATAAAAAGATTTAATCCAAGCATAAGTTGGACGCCAACTTCAAGGGAGAGATAAAGTTTATAATAAAAGTCAAGTATTGCTTGGGAAAGTGGGACGCCACCTATTGGAGGATTAGGGTTTGGTTCTAAAAGAAGATTAGGGTTCTAGAAGCTTCCGGGAAGATCCTCTCAAATTATAAAAGGAAGCCAGTGGTTCTCATTTGGATTATCTTTTGTCTACAGGAATGTTATGCTGCCGGATTGGCTGTGGGATTGCTTCGAGGAATGTAAGCCTCCTAGCTTGGCATTGCTTCTTGCTTGAGATATAGCGACTAGTGATGAGGTAGATGTAGTTGAGTGATTTAGTGTGAGGTTTCTGCATTGTAATCATTGTGTGGCTTTGTAGATCAGTTTTATGCATATTAGTGAGATTCTGGCATTGCATTTTCTCTATAGCTGATTGTTGTTTTTAATCACAAGTCAAAAAATACAAAAAGAAACATTCTGGGTATTGTCTTTATCTCTTTGTCTGTGAGGGGCGACCCTTTCCTCAAGATTGCAGATTTTTTGATGGTGTATTGAATTTTTAAAAGAAAAATCGCCTTTCCCTTGAGGGCCGTACCTTTTAGACTGTCTTGGAATTCGTGCATAAATTAAATGAGGTCTCTTGGGTTAGTTTTGTGATTCAATCTTGGGTGCCATCATACTAGGATCATTATGCATTTTGTTTCATGAAATTTGAGTGAGTTTGGAGTGAGTTGTGAGCAAAATAGTGAGTTTAGGGGCTGTTGTTCATGCATGTGAAAAACGGGACTGTCAAAAATCAGATTGACAAGTTGGACTTAAAGTGGGGTTTCTGCTCTAAGCTTTATTATCCAGTGAAGGAGATCCATTATATTATTGCAGCACTATCTAACTCTTGATTCTTGTTCGTAGCACGACATTCTTTATCATGTCGTAAGCTGAACAGTAGTACTGTCAGTAGTTCTCTAATCTTGCTTATCATGTTTTGTAATGATTACTTTACATTCTGAAGTGCATTGTAGTTCTTTATATCTCCTCCATATGGTCACCTCATTTCCATACTGGAATTGGGTAGCACATACTTGGTGTTGAGTTTGCTTTCAGTATATTAGATGGTAGGGATCCTCTGACCACATGCTCGTCGTTCTCCGACGCATTTCTTGGTTAGAGTTCTTGTATCAGCATTTCCATTAAGATCCTCTGACCATATGCTCGCCATCATTGGCGCCATTCTTGGTTAGAGTTCCTTCCAACTCTGTTTCTGCATTCAGATCCTCTAACCAATGCTCACACCTTGCCCACATCGGGGTCCTGGTGTACATTCTGGTTAGAGTTGCTTCAATATCGTTTTGGTTTAGAGCTAACCCTAACGACTGTGTATTGCTCTGCTTATTGTAATTGAAATTTTGAAAAAAATTGGCTCGGAATATTTTAGAAGCTCTTCACCAAATTTCTCCAAAACAAGAATAATAATCATCCATTAATAAAATGAGCTTCAAATGCCCTTTTATAATACTCAATTTGCATTTGACTTTCATTTTATTTAATTTACTTTAATTTCATTTACTTTTCCTGCCTTTTTGGTGCACAACTTAATAATATAAAGTATACTTTATCACTTATATCTCCCCTTTAAAAATGACACTTTAACTTATATTATAATGTATATTTTAAAATCACTTATATCCCCTTTAATAAAGTCCCTTTTTAAAGGATTTTAATAACACATAAAGTTAAATTATTTAATTTAACTTTATTATTTGATGTTATTAATATTAAATGCATAGGACCAATATTAACCAATATAACTACAAGATATAATTATGCCACCATGCCAAATATAGAAACTCTACCAACTGACCAAACCAATGACTTACTATAAATAGTAAGTATGAGCAACACATCTGAGTGACTTACTAAAAATAGTAAGTGTGCATCAAATGGTCTTGAATGGCCTCCGAAAGGTGCACCACAAATAAACTGGGACGAAGAGCTGAAGAATGCAGAAATAAGCACCAAAGGGTCTGTTGAAGAGCCAAAGATTACCCTCAAAAGGGTCCCCTAAACACCCTGTTCGCCTACGGGGACCAGTTGGTAGACTAACTACCACATCTGACCATTGCCTAGGAAAAGGGGACATTACACTAACAAAGATGATATCTTAAAATCTTCGAAAAAACAAAGCACATTTCAATTGAGAAAATTTTCAATTTGCAAGGATAACTAAAGAAAAAGTTGTTGATCACCTTCATCAAGTTTTTTTAGCCTTTTTGTAAGTTTGGATTATTCAAAGGGAATTGTGTTTCCAATTGTTTTGGTATTCACTCTATCTGATATCATCATCCGGTGAAGTTTTCACATATATTTTGTTTATGTTTGCCTTCATGAAGCACATCATGTGTTGCTTTTACAAAGCAGTCGGCTTGTTATTGTGAATCCTAGTTACTCTCATATTCTTGCAATGAAGGGATCAAGTTTAATTTATGTATTCAATATACAAGCAATCGAATCTTGCATGAACAGTCTTTTGTGTGCACTTGCAAGTACATAAGAAAAATCAAACAGTCAAATAAACATGCAGATGGCTGGGCACATGCTTGCAAGTGTTCAAATTATAGTTTGATGTCAAAAAACTTTGAATTTTCATGTCGAAGGGCACACTTGATAGTGAGTGTAAATTTTGAAGTCAATGACCCAAACATGCATTTTCATGGCTAAGAGCATGCCTAAAGATAAAACAGATGAAGCTTTTTCAAGAATAAAAATCAAGCCATATAGACTGTCATACTCGTAGAAGCCTAAAAATAAAATTTCCAAAAATAGATATTGCATTAAATATGTCCTAGGTGTGCACTCAAAGAGGAGAAGAATGAGTCAGTTTGAAATAGACATCCACAGGTACACCTAGTCACACCATGTAGAGTAAAGACAGATTTTTGTGAAGTTGGGATCTATTTGAAATCTGTACAAACCTATATTGGTTGGCCTTAGTGAAAGGGCTTACTAGTTATCATTGGAAGAACTGACAGATAATTAATCGGGCCGACCAAAGTACATTGATAACAGAGTGCCTTTGCTAAAGCATGCAGGGTTTTGAAAAAAGTTTAAAACTCTATATGGATTTTTCCAGTAGTCATGGTGCAAGTCCATTAAATATAGAATTGCCCAAGACAAATCAGTTGTTTTAAATATGAATTGAAAAAGGAAAATGTAGCAGCAAATCCATTCTTATATCAGCAGGATTTTAGTGAGTAGTAGCAATTTCTTAGCAACCTACAGCATTTGTTTCCTCATAGCAGACAACAACTCCTTTATATCAGAAATAGCTATTATTGTTGAAGTTTTTTATGAGTTACAGCAGAAAAGCAGCAGTGGCATTCATTATTTCTGCAGGCCTAAGGACTTTTTGGATGTCCTTGATTTATAATGAATATCAACAAGGTTCAGCTTACAGCCAATAAGCACACCAGAAAATAAAGGATAATTATCTGCAATGGAGAGTGAGGAAAGTTTAAATTAAAAAATTTGGCATTTACAGTCCTTGACAAGTTCAGTCAGTGAATACTTGCACTAGAATGTAAATATCAGATATTACTTGAAGAACACAATTCCACCAATGAATGCCTTAAAGAATTGTTGTGACCTTTTCCACACATCGCCCCATTGCCAATGGGGACCCCTAATTTTTGCTCCATTCTGGTCTTTTTGGCTTTGGTTTTTGTCTCTCTCTCTCCGTCTGTCTCTTTTCTATGGTCTGCTTTCTGGGGACGTTCCCGTCTGCAAGCTTCAACGTGAATTTGGCCAAGTCTGAAAATTAGGGTTTGTGTTTTCCTGGTCAATCCAAGGTCGAACGAAGTGAATAAATTGAAAATTGAGACTAACAGTGTTGTCAGCATGTTTCCAGCAGGCTTTCAATGAGTTTTCATCAAATTCTGGGGTACTTACTATTTTTAGTAAGTGTGAAATTGCAGGCAATTCGTCAGCACTTTTGAAATTCCAACAGTCACACTGCATTTAGAGCACATCAGACTACTCGTATGCAAAATTTGAGTGAAAACAGACCACTTACTATTTTTAGCAGTCCAGCTTCCGGGACAAATTTCAGGGTTCAGATGCAGAGTTTTTCTTTGCATGTTGGCAATTTCCTTCTGGGTTTTTCAAGACCTTCGCAATGATATAACATGCAAGACGAGACGATCACTTTCAGAATTCAGCCTTCTGAGGCTATTTTTAGGGTTTGCATGTCAGGGTTTCTTTTGCATGTCAGGTGATTCCTGATGGGTTTTTCGAGAGCTTCGCGATGGTGTGACATGCAAATGGAGATACCCACTCAGTAAGGAACTTGCTATTTTTAGCAGGTATGTTCCGGCAGCCGCTTCCCAGCAGTTCAGAATCACGAGCTGATCGCAGTGCCACAGAAATGAAGGGAAACAGAGTTCATTTGATATGCATGCAGAGCAAATTAGGGTTTCCAACTTCGGGACCCAAAAAGAGGCGTAAAAGGTCAGAATCTTTGAAATCCGGTGTAAACCACCGCGATCAGCATTCTTCAAGCTATCTGTTGGTGAAATTTCAAGTCAAACGGAGCACTTACTATTTATAGTAAGTCAGATTGGAAACATGCTAAAAATAGTAAATCAACTGCATGCGTCAATGTTGACAGTGAGGTCACGTGGTGAGGAGTACCTCATTCAAATTTCAAGTCGATCGGAGCAATGGAGCTATTAGAAACATGAGGTTACTATTTATAGTAAACCACCTTCAGAAACATGCTAAAAATAGCAGGGTGACTAAAAATGGCAGTGTCAACAGAACAATGAGGTGATAAGGATGCAGTGCGCAAAATTTCAAGTCGTTCCGACCATCAGAGATGCAAATTCAGAAGACTTACTATAAATAGCAGGGCAGAGAAGCTGGCAAGGACGAGGAAAAAATGTCTAAGTCTGAAGTTTATTCTCCACCACAGGTGAAATGCGCCCAATTTTCCTTCAGGGTGTTTGAAAATTTTCCAACATGTTCTCATCCTCTTGCCACCTCAAAATACGCCCAAGGGAGGTTGATAGCATGAAAAAAAAAAAGTTCTAAGTATAAACTTTATCCGCCTCCTATGGTGAAATGCGCCCACATGCAAGGTAGTGGCATACAAAAATTTCTAAGTATGAGAAAATATCCTCCTCCACTGCCAGAATGCGCCCAAAAGAAGAGGAAAAGTCAACAAGTCAAAACGTTTTCATCCTCCTCAAGGCAAGAAATGCGCCCACTCACAAGAAAGTCAATGAAAGTCAAAAGTTTTTATCCTTCATCAAGTATCAAATGCGCCCAACTCAAGATGTTCAAGCATGAAAAATATTCTAAGTATATGTTTCATCCTGCACATAGGAAAGTCAAAGAGTCAAAGGAGTTCCATCCTCCACTATAGGCAAAATGCGCCCATCCTCCTTCATGCATGAAATGTGCCCAAATAATGGCAAGTAAAGACAAAAACAAAGAGGGAATATTCCAAAAGAGGTGGCGTTGCAGATTTTCATCCTCCTAGACATACAAAATGCGCCCAGCTGAGGAGAGGTCAAAGCAGTCAACGTTTTTAATCCAGCTACCTAGGCAAAATGCGCCCAAAAGAGGGCATGTGAGGACAAAACGTGGGAGGTGAAGGGTCACTTGAGGTGGTGCTTGAAGTTAGTCCTCCATTACATGCCAAATGCGCTCAAGCATGTGTAATGTGGTGAGTGGGAATTTGAATATGTTAGGCACGCTGAATATTCTTCACACATGATATGCACCCAAGGTGGAATTGAAGGGTAAATGTGTTGGGCGTGGAAATTTAAATGCTCTTCAAGGGTGATGAATAAAATACAAGGTGGAGAAAAGCAAAATTGCTAAGTGGTGAAGTGATGGGTGGTAAGGCGTTGGGAATGTTAAGGGTTGATAATTTTTTTTTCCCAAGGCGTTGGAGCTTCAAGAGAAGATATTTTCAAAGTGTGAAATAAAATGTGGATGATGAATAGAACAAAGTTGCTAGGCGTGTGAGGTGGTGATGATAAGTGTTGGGCGTGGTTTTTTTTTTTTTTTCCTCAAAATGTGCTATGTGCCTAAGATGAAATATAAGATGTTGTGATGATTTTTTTTTTTTTTTCTAAGGCGTTGGAAGTTGCCAGATGAAAAATGAAGTATGTTAGGCGTGATTTATGCCTTCAGGGAAAATTGTCCAAGTGAAGCAAAGTAAAATCTTCCTCACCACAGGAAAAGTTGATTGAGTTGAATAAAATTTTCTAAGGCAAAATTTCCAGAATGATTCAAAAAATTTTCTAAGGCACAAAATATTTTCTCCCTTAGAAAAACGCCTAAGTCTGGAGAGGTGATGGAATTTTCCTGAAGCATGAGCAGAGTTGCCGGAGGTGAAGTCAGTGAATGCCAGCTGCACAGGGTTGACAAAAAATTTCCAAGTCAGAGCAAAGGAATACTTCAAGATCGAAGAACAAGAATAAATTTGATGAAAGAATATTTTCTAAGGTTCAAAATTCAAGAAAATTAAATGAACCCGTTCGTTGTGCACCCATGAGTTCGACGTGTTCTTATGGAAATTTTCTTCTGGGTATTGAAGATTATCGATGAGGAGTTGATTTTAAAGTCTTCCATGCTTCGCTGCGGCCTTCAGGATGAGGATTTCACGTGGGCACCGGATTGATGAATTTCCTAAGGGAAATTTTAAAATTTTCTAAGGCAAATGTGAAGAAATTGCGTTTTCAAGGTGAAATTCTCCAGACGATGAATTCGAGAGGAACTGCCTAGATGAATTTGCTCAAGTGCTTCGTGGGACTAATCTTCCAGAGCCAGAGATGAATAAAATCAAGGTTGTCAGAGCTCCAGCAGGTGAAATGAGTTTCTTGAAGATGCAGTTGAAGATGATGCGCCCTTGAGGAAGATGCGTTGAAAATTTGGCTAAGGCATGAAGAATCATGAAGAAAGCAGAAGTTGGCTACTGGAGGCGATGAACGTGAGAATTTTGGTGAGTTAAGTTTACGTTATGAGGTGTTCTAATGTTTTTCTCCTTGCTTGTTTTGCAGGAAGAACATCGAGACCAGGCAGTGATGACTTAGGTGATCAAGCGGATACTCCGAGACTACATTTCAACCTCGAAGGATGAAAATTGCGAAAAATGGCTAAGTGTTGAAGAAATGTTTTCAAGATGGAAGCTCGAACAAAGTTGAAGAACAATGTCAAGAAAGAGGATCGAGAATAGTGTGAACGCATCTACAAACGGAATCTTCTAGAAGGAATAATGGACATTATGGCTCATTTATTACCCCACTCTCCTTTGTGGCGGTTTTTAGGGCAAATCTTGTTTAGGGCTGAGGTGGCACAATCTGGGCCATCCAGCCGATTGTAACCCTAGCCGTCTTTTGGACTGGGCTAGCTATATAAAGGGGGAGTCCCCCTCATTTGTAATATCATTAGAAATTAGAGGTAGAAGCAGAGCTTAGAGGAGTAGAGAGAAGTTGATAGAGTAGAACGTAAAGTAGTGTAGATTGAAAAGGAAGGAAAGTCTTCCCTTTGAATACTTTGTAAGAAGTTGTCATGTATGCTTTCATAATAAAAAATTTTCATTGATGGTGAATTCTTCTTTGTTGTGAATAGTTGTTGAGGCTTCTTCGTCCAATTCACAGCATCTTGAAGTAGCTTAAAGTAAAGTAGATTTCATCTCATGCAAGTACTTAGCAATTGTGGAATGTGGTGCTCGATTTGAACAAGGCTTCGTTAGTCCATACCACTAGCGGGCTCGCTGACGGTGGGTTCGCCTTGCGTGGTCAACTGGAACTTTGTGAAACTTAACTTCGATTATGGTTTATATGCTGGCATGCGTCGTTGTGATGGTGTCTTCATGCTAAATCGTGATCTGAACATCTTAAGTCACTCCTCTGAAGATTGCACCAGTTCCGCGGAAGCTGTCCGAAGTGAGGCAAAACGGAGCTTGGTTGAAGCTTGTGAGAATTGATCGCCATGTCCCATATCTTAGAGTAGACTAGGACACTCTTATCCCTACACCCTTTAAATTCAGTTCATTTCTGGTTAGAATTAGGAAACTTGTGCTCACCTGCCAAATCATTTGAATTACACGCAAAGCCCTTAGTCTACTGTCTGTTGTTAGCTATCGAACAATTGTGTAAGTCCCCTCGTGAGAACACAGCAACTCACATCAAACCAACTGAGGGTATTCTAAGTATTCGGAACCTTGGAGTTGAAAGCATGATCTTACTCGCAATCTTAGCATGCTGAATACTTTGTTCAAGAGAGGATAGAGTATCCGTTGGGAAACTTTATTCTGTGTTGGTGCGGTCTCAAAAACCACGTCAACAAGAATGAGAAAGCAAACTTTTAGAAATGGAACAGGAAAATCAGACTCTCCTCATTGAAACATTGTCACCAGTTAACCTTCTCAGCTTGCTTGAAAGCATGGTTGTTGAGAAGGACATTCATATGCAGCTAATGGTAGAACAAATAAGAAAACATGTGTATGTACATCAAAATCATAAAGCAAGAGTCTGAGGCAGTGTGCAATCATTTGGCAGGAGGTAAGATATTAACAGTAGTCAAAGAATCATCTGCCCTCCTTACAAAAGGTGTGTTTTCATGTTCCTTATGGTTTCAGAGCATTCAAAGTTGTCAATGACAGCTGAGGTTTGGTGAAGAGTAGAATCAACAAAAAAGAGGTGAAATCAGATAAGATAGGGGAATTGTCAGAGTTACAGAGCTTCTTCAAAGGGCTTTCCATGTTTTGAACAGAGAAGCTTTGGTAGAATTGCCTCTAGAGCCAACTGCTAAAAACTCCAGTTTTAGCCTATGCGATTTTTAGCTGTTACTGTTTTTGAGAAAACAAACATATTCTGAGAAGGCTATTTTTACCATCTATTTATAGACTGGCCATTTTTAGATGACCTTCAAGAATGTCTAATATTAGTTTGTAGATATCCCTCCAAGAGTCTAGTTGCCTGAGTTGGATTTAGCATTTCAGTATTATTCAATAGAATTTAGTATGCCTACTTTACTACTCAAATTGCCATTGAAGTGTTCTGTGTCGTATGTGTTATTGTGTTTTTATGAGTTGAATACTGCTTAACAGTTATTGTAAGTTTTGTATTACCGTGATTGTAAGTTGGTTGTTGTAGCTTTAAATGCAGCTACTATGTTTAGTTTATAAATTATAATGTTTGATGCACATGCACAGGAAGTGAATTGAAGTAATTTTACTGTTAATTGCAGGCTTTGTATTGCAAGTCTCAATCAAGTGGGTCTAGAAGCTTTGCATGTCATTTCCATCTTCTAATTTACTAAGTTTTTTGTATTGTTCAAACCAATTTTAGCCTTATGTATACATGCACTACTCAGTTTTGCCTTTAGCTGAACATCGTAAGCATGTAATTATCGTAGGGTTTACTTCCAATCAAAAAACATAAAAAACTTTTCCCTTAGAGTTCAAGTGGATGTCAACCATTTGCCTTAGGTGAATCCAGAAAGACCTACCTTTGGTTTTGTTTGTTATGCATAAGTTGCCCCTAATTCACCTACCTTTAGTTTTGTTTGCTATGCATAAATTGCCCCTAAAAATATACCAATACGTATTTGTTTAAATAAGGGATTTTAGGTTATTTTTTATTTATAGGACACTACCTCTTCTAGTCCAAAAAGAAGTTTTATCACACATCTATTTCGTTTTGTGTTGCACTGAATAGTGTGAATTAAAATGCTAACAAAATGAAGAGAGACAGTCTGAGATTTTATAATCTAATCCCTAAATCCGGGTACAACAAACAAAGAACATACAGCTACAATGGGCAATCAATTGGGGACTTACACAATTGAAGTATTTATGTCAATCATTTACACATGCAATCATATGCAAATTTCAAATCCATCACACTTCACATGATAGGCATTACCTTCAAGCTAGTATATATCATTGGTGGGGCAGTTTCTTTCTTTTTCCTTCATTTTCTAAAACAAGCACTCTAAATTTGATGTTATACCATTTTTGCCACTGTTAAAAAGCTTATGTGCACGAAAAGACAAACATAAAATAATATAAGTGTGGACACATAGGAAGGATATGCATTTATTGTTACACACAGGAGCTTTGTTTCCGTAAGAAACTAGAAGCAAATAGATAAAACATAACCTTTTAGGGTTTGACTTCCAAGGATCAAATACACATTGAGAACACTCATGCTAATAATAATGGTTGTATCTTTTTCTATGTACTACAATAAGCACCTGAAACAGAAAGAAAAAAGTATATTTACAAATAACATACTCGGTCCAATTTCCCACACCGCTACCTCCATCTAGGCCTAGCCCTTGCCATACAACCTACAAATATATATGTTAGTCAACATAAGCAGAATTAGTATGAACACAAAACCAAATTTTATTTGAACATGATTGAAATAAAAAAATTAGATGCAAAAGGAACACATGTTTTAAATAGTAGAATATTAAATTGTTGGAAAAAGTGTTGTCATTGATGTCAAAGGCCGAGCAAATGATGAGTTAAACACATGGGCCAACCCATGTCTAGCGCCCCCTTGAGAAGATCTTGTAAAAACAAAAATATATGGGACGACCCCCCTCTAGGAGCCGCCCCAAAAATTGGGGATTTGTAAATTAAAAATAAATTAATTTCATTTTTTAAAGTGGGCCGACCTCCCTAGAAAGGTGTGCCCAAGTGTTGGGAGTAAAAATAAAATAAATAAAAATTATTTGTGGGCTGACCCCTTTGGAAAGTCAGCCCCCTTGGGTGAAGAGGCATGATTGGCAAGTATAAGTAGAAGGTAGTGAGAGGCTGAAATGCAATCAGTTCAAGGAATAATTATTATATGAAGAGCAGAAATAAAAGCCTATTCAAGCAGATTTATAGTAGCGATTTGGTGAAAAGAAAAAGAATTGATACCAGTGAGATCATGGTGGTTTATAAGCAGATTTCATGAAGACTTTATTGCAGATTTTATGAAGACATTATTGCCGATTTTGCGAAGACTATATTGCAGATCTACGAAGGGGAGTTTAGCAGATTTGTGAGAAGGCATCAGGGCAGATCTGAGAAGTCGCAAATAAAAAAATTTCACATTGTTCTTGTGGAGGTTGGAGCCTCCTACTTGAGGAGATCATGAGGTTGGAGCCTCTTGTTGAAGAGATTGGAGTCTCTTGCTGAGTTGGTGCTCAGTGGTGGGGATTCGAGACTCCAGTGGGTTGGTGTCTATGAATTTTGTAAGAAGATTAATACAAGCAAGATTTTGTTGTGGTTTTCTCCATAAGGGTTTCCACGTAAAATTGTGCGTCTCTTGTGCATGTTCTCAAATTGCTACATCATGCATAAATGATATTGCTATGGATAATTAGGGCTTGAAGTAATATTGTTGTGCTTGATTGAGTTAAGGAGTAAAGTTTTAATCTATATTGATTCACCCCCCCTCTCAGTATAAATGTGTGTTTCATCAATTGGTATCAGAGCGGGTTCCTACAGAGTTAGTCTAACCATTCGAAGGTAGATCTTGGAAACACACATGGCAAAAGGATTTGGATTTTCCTCAAATAGGGCACCACTATTTGATGGATTGAATTATGCTTTTTGGAGCATAAGGATGGAGATTTACTTTAATGCACTTGGGTACGATATTTGCCAATCTGTCAAAGATGGCTATACTCCCCCTACAGACCCATTAACGGATCAAGCTGAAAAGAAAGCAAGCGAGAACAATGCCAAAGCCAAAAATGTAATTTTGTATGGATTAGCCGAATCGGAGTTTGTGCATTGCAAAAAAAATAAAGATACGTGGGATAAGTTGAAAAATATATATAGAGACGACAAGGTGAAGAAGGCCAAGCTTCAAACCCACAAAAGACAATTAGAGAGTTTGAAAATGAAGGATGAAAAGGATATCGCTGTTCATCTGCTTCATGTGGATGAAATCATCAACACTATCCGTGGAATTGGAGAAAAGGTTAAGGAGGCAACAATTTCCAAAAGGTTTTGAGATTTCTTCCAACGAGATTTGATGCAAAAGTTTCAGCCATCGAGGAGATAAAGGATCTAGACACTTTGAGGATGGATGAGTTGCATGGGATCCTCATAGCATACAAAATGAGGATGGAGAAGGAGAAGCCGTCAAAACAAGAAGCCGCTTTCAAAGCATCCAAGAAGATGAAGAATAAAGGACATATATCGAGTGAAAGTTCAAGTGATGAAGAAGCACACCTTGTAAGAAAGTACAAGAAAGGATCCTACAAACATAAAAGTCTACTCTTAAATGTTTCAATTATGGTAGAATAGGTCATTTTGCTTCTAGATGTCCACAGGCCGAAAGTGAGAGTAGTGAAGAGGAAGAAGATTACTATAAAAGGAAAAAAGGGAAATACCATCATAACAAAAAAGGGACGCACGAGGGAAGCAAGGAAGGAAGAACTTCCGAAGGCATAAAAAGAGTCTCTACATTCAAGAAACAAGTAGCTCATCCAAAGAAAGCAGTGTGTATGGAAGCTTCTCCGATGGCGATGGAAGTAAAGGAGGATGAAGATAAAAGAAAAGAAGAAAGAGATTTGAAAGAAGAAAACATCGAAGATAATGTTTGAAGATGATCTTGAGAAAGAACTCGAATTTTCCTATAACAAGATCGAGAAGCTCAAGAGAAAGAATTTGAGACTAAAATTACGGCTTCAAGAAGATAGTAAAGTAAAATCATCTCAAAGTCTTGAAGAATCAGAAAGAATGATCATGGATCTGAAGGTTCAAATTGACGAAGCAAAGCGAATTGAAGAAGTTGTAAGAGACCAGTTGAAGTTAAAGGAATTGGAGTGTGAGAAGTTGGAGCTTGAAGTTGTTTCCTTAAGGAAGGAGTTTGAAAAATCAAATTGAATCATGAAGTACAAAAAGAGCACCAAAATCTTGGAAGATATCATAAACTCCCAAAGATCACCTTTTATCAAGACAGGTCTTGGTTTTGAGGAAAAACATAAGACATTTTAAAGAAGGTTCATGCTCCAAGGCCATAGAATTACCAAAGCAAACAAATGAAGAAAAGCCCAAAAGCTATACAAATATGCTCAAAGGCTCTATCAATGATGACAATTCAAAGAAGAGAGAAAGTAATACTACTCAGAAAATCAGCATCCTTCCCAAAGACAACAATGAAAGTTTCAAGAGACCATTCCCCCAAAGGCAAGTACAAATGAGCAGGTCCAATACTCCTTTTATGTCTATTGTTTCTTTTGCAATAAATTTGGTCAAAAGGCAATAGATTGTAGAGCTCATACAAGGATGAATTTGGGTTTCCTAAAGAGAAACTATAATCCATTTGCCCCTCTAATGGATTACAATATCATATGCTACAAGTGCAATAATTTTGGTCATACAACACGTCTTCTAGAAGTGACTTTGTCGAACCTCCAAAACAAAACAAAAGGGAGGATGTTCTTGACATACCAAAAGAGGAATCTACAAAAATTTGGAAAAAGGAGCTTGATATGAAGGAAAAATCCATGCTTGCACAAGCAGCCCTACATGCACAAAATAAAGAAAATCAGTGGTACATTGATAGTGGTTGCTCAAGACATATGATAGGGGATGAAAGCAACTTCACCACTCTAAAGGAGATTAATGGAGGCACTGTAAAGTTTGGAGACAATGCTACAACAAAAATCATAGGAAAAGGCACTCTTACCTTTGACAATGGAAAGACAAAGACTGAGGACATATTATATGTCAAAGGGTTGAAGTACAATCTTCTAAGTGTGAGTCGATTGTGTGATCAAGGGCACACCCTCACATTTCATCCAAGTGGTTGTGAAATCAAAAAAACAAGAATAGGGAAGCTTGTTGCAGATGCTAATATAACTACAAGCAAGCTCTACACCCTTAGAGAAGTCAAAGGAGAAAAGTGTTGCATGGCACAAGAAGAAGAGAGTTGGTTATGGCACAAAAGGGTGGGACATTTAAACTTTGATAACATTGTGAATATTAGCCATAAGCAAGTTGTAAGGGGCATGCCAAGGATAACAAAGTCGTTTAATACAATTTGCAAACAATGCCAATGTGGAAAGCAAACAAGATTGAGTCTCAAATCAAAGGAGTATTCTTCACTAAAGCCTTTGGAACTCATCCATACTGACTTACGTGGGTCAACAAGGACCAAAAGCTTACAAAGTGAGAGCTACTTCATGTTGTTAATAGATGGTTATTCTAGGATGACTTAGATTACTTTCCTAAAAGAAAAATCAGAAGCTCTTGAGAAGTTCAGGACGTTTAAAGCTCTCATAGAGAATGAAACCAGTTTGAGAATCAAATGTCTGAGATTGGATAGAGGAGGAGGAGGAGAATTCACCTCAAACGAGTTTGGAGATTTCTATGAACACGAAATAAAATGAAATGTCCCACCCCTAGTAGGATATTTTCTTCTCTAATTTTGCTCGATTAATTTTTCAGTTTTGATAAATTTTGCAATTTTATCAAACTTCCAAAATAGCAATGCATGAACAAAAATAACTAAAACCAATGTGTTGGCGTTACAATTCACACCTTCAAAGTGCATATTGGCAATAGACAGCTATGCACAGTATTAACTGCTCTTCAAATTAGGAGGGGAAGCTCCCTCTTTTGCTGTTATGCGTAAAAAGTAAAGTAATCTAAATTCTTATTTTTTTTACTCAGTTGGTAGAGGCACAAGGTTATAAAACCATTTGCATTGTAGCTAAGGTTTTTTTGGTTTCGTAGATCTCAACTAAAACTAGGCTAAAACTTAATATCTATCCTATCTCCTCAAGAAAATCAGAGCAAGAGGAATTAGGAGCAATTGGGAATGATTGACAATAAACTATATTTCAGGATTTCCAAGGAGACGAGGTGTTCTGCCTGAAGCGTAGGATGAAATAAAGGTTATTGGAAACAACATCAAACGACAAGCTAGATCTTAGAATTTCCAAGGAGGCGAGGTGCTCTGTGCGAGGTGTAGACTGAAATGAAGATTACTAGAGACAACATTAAATGGCAATCCTAATCTCTAAATTCCCTTGGAGGCTCATTGCTCTGTTCGAGGTCTAGATTGAAACAAAGATTATAAAAACAAGAGTTGATAAACCTTGAAAATTTGGATCAAAGGCTCATTGCTCTTTTGATTTATTTCTTCAAACTCGATCAACGATTACAAAAGATTTGGGACAGAAAATGGTATGAAATCACACAACATGCGGTCAACCAAACAATTCTTAGACAAAGAGTGAACCAATATTGACTTGCAAGCTTGATGGCTTAACGATACAACAATTTTGCGTAATAAAAGTTAAACAATAATGAGCAAGGTTGCTCTTATTTATAGAAGATCAAAGGAGTAGGGAACCCTAAAATCTCCATGAGTTAACATTTAGTTCTTGCCAATATGCAAGATTTATTCCTACGTCTAAATGAATATAACTTAATAGATAACTGGAAAAACTACTTCAGTTAACTGATTCTAAACTAAACTAGAACTCCATACGTACATAGGTACCTCCAAAATAGACATGCACGATCGATGGGACAGTGAGTTAACTTGGAAAGAGGCATCAAGTTAACTGCTATGTCTAATGTCTATTTGTAAAAGGTGGGACGTCCTAACTACTGGCCATGATCTCGAGCAATCAACTCCTCCAAGAAGTTGTTAACTGCCTCATCATCCGAAGCACTGATACTCCTCTGACGTACTTGATGTCTTCACAGCATCTCTTCATCATCTGTGATCTGACTCTGCAATTCTCTTCCACTCTTGGCCGCTTCGTCAAATTGTGCTAACATGGCTACAAGTTGACTCAACTTATAGTCAATTGAATCACCACTGAAAAATACTACGAATGAGTTTCTGAAACTTTGACTGCATGTTGGCGAGCTCGCCATCCTCACGCTGATATTGGCAAGGGACTTGCGAAACGAAAGTTCTTATGAACTTGAGTGCACTTGTCACTTTTTCTCTGCTCTCGGTCAATTCTGCAGAAATTGTTTCATGTGTTTTTATCCTGAAGATTTGTTGTTCTCTCCAAGTAAAAAACATTTCCTTATTCTCTTTTGTAGTGACTGAGTCATATGCCATCCTCAAGTGAGAGACCATAATCTCATTTCGTGGTTTGTCAACTGCTATGTCCTGCTCCGACTCCTGAATATCTACGCGAAGGTCATGGGCATTGTACCTCAATTGTTACAACTCTGAAAGTATGAAATGGCCCCTTGTGATGAACTCTTCTTCGCAATCTTTCAGGTGCTTCCCATAAACAATCAACTAACTTAGCTGATTTTGTTCTGCTGGTAACTCTAGCATCTACAGGAGCAAGGCAGTGACATTTTTAGTGCTATGAAGGAGATTTGAGATGTATCAGCGAAGCTATTGATTTCCGGCCTTGAAGGCTGCTTTATCTTCACCATCTTTTATCACCCTCTCCTTTATGCTTACCGCTGCAACCTCGAGGAGATCTATGTCAGCCTGGCATGTGCTTTTACCAAGGTTGACCTTTATCAAGGTGAAGTCATCAAGCTCTACCTCATCCAAGTTTTTGTCCTCTGGTGGTGTGGCGGTCTCAATGACAATCTCGTTGTCGACATTCCTTTCCACATGAACCTGCTTTTTTATCTTCTTCTCTGATGTGTCTTGGTAGACATGATCAAATTCTGCAAAGTCTAGTTGGAAGGACGGCTTTCTCCTCTTCCTACCCAATTGATTCTCAAGCCAAGAAGATTCTCGACTAATCTTGCTAGAAGGAATGGTGCTAGTCCTAGGAACTCCTAATGAGTGAGATTGCGTTGAGATGCTACGTGGTGGCAAGTCTAGCTCCAAGTCTATGCGAATTGGAGACTGTTGTGGTGGTGACGGAATGAGAGGCTCTGCTTTTGTTTCTGGCACTGTCTCAGCTATATTTGTGGCATATCTCCACATGTTGTTCTTGCTGATTTATATCAGCAACTGGTGTCTTCCCCTTCGAGTGCTCTGACACTCTTCTACCTTGGAAATCTTTTGGAGGGTTACTCCATGTCTTTTGTCTGGGTTTTGATCTTGACGTGGAAGGTAGTGAAGTAGTAACTGGCGGCGGCTCTGTGTTTGGAATGACTACCTTCCTCATTCTTTTATTGTCGAAGTATGTTGTTCCTCACAACTTTGCTTGTTCTTTCTTTAACAGATGTGCTTTCTTTGGCATACCAATCAACGGCTGGAAGAGGTTGCATGCCAACTTGATCTCTAAAGAATGTAGGAAGCATGACTTCCCCATCATCATCTGATAACCCTTCCACATCCTTTGACATGAAATCAACAATCTATGAAGGGGTGAACCTGCTGTAATTGTGCCTTCGTACTCCGAACTCGTCTTCACAGTTAAACCAAAAATCTTCCATGGAAGGTTTGTGTGAAGATCGGCTGCCAAGGCATGCTGAAAAGTGACACCAAGGGTCATATGAGCGTCTTTCGATGAGATACTTAAGATTAAGTCTTGTCATCTCATGGCTCATAGCCTTGGCGTCAGATGCTAATCTGCACCTGTAAATTCCCATCTGAAAAGGAAAAGTGGCAGCTATCTTATGCTTAATGCACAGATAGGAGTGGACTTCGTGCAACTGTCGTAGAAATTTCATGAATACCACCTTATCCGATGGATAATGGGGTAACATGGTTGGATGACCAAAGTATCCGTATACGCAAATGTAGGTAAAAGTAGGGAACTGGATGAACGAATCTGCCCAATCTACCATCACCAATTTGGCTTCTACTAAAATACGCACATGTAGCTCACGATCAAGATTCCTCACTATGTACATTAGGAATGATTCATTCACTCACTTGAAGTGTCGTTCTGATTGTGTGAACTCAAGCTGTGAGAAATATTGATGAACCTTCTGTACACCTAGAGTTCCCACAATATTCAACCCTCTAAACCGGCCTTGGAAGGCTATCAGATACACAAGGGATGAACACATGTGGAATTCGTGAGCTATCAAGAAATCGGCCATTTGTTTGTGGAGAATACCGTTGATCAAAGAAGCCCAATCCTAGTGTTCCTTGCTATTGACAAGATGAGCCATGATGTAATACATCCATGGCTGGAACCTGTTGGCATTTGCTTGACTAGTAACACGGTTGAGTAGGGTGATCATAATTGCGTATTCATCTCTGAATTCTCCATGTCCCACATTCTTTGGCAAGCTGTTTCTTTTCTGCTTGAGCCACCTTTCTGCCATTCTCTTCTGACATTTTTCCTTTCCAGAGTTGAACGCCTTTTCACACTCCATGGATATGACCAAATTGTTTGTATTTAGAGGAATAGCAAAGCACTTCTCGATGTCTTTTGGCTTGAGGCTGCATACCAGTCGCCCATCCACTGATTGAATTTCTTGTGCAGTAGGGTTGTAATGCTTTACACAAGCAATTACAAACTCTATACTCTATGCTGAGATGGGGAATGAGGCAGCTTCAAGCAACCTAGATTGTTCAATGTTCTGAAGTGTGGTTTGGTCTATGCCTTTCAAAGCGTTCAAGTCAACCTCCGGATCCACTTGATGCAAATCAGTGTCAGTTGTTCTGATGAAATCATGAATCAAGACCGATTTGGTCTTGAATTCAATCCAAGTGAATTGCATATTGAAAAACTAGACTGTTGACTGTAAACATAGATATGTTTGGACAACCTTTTCTGGTGAGGCTAAAAATAGCTTCTCGAGGGGCAATTTTTATGAAAATTTCTGAGATGTGGGTTTTGTAGAGAATATATTTTTAAACAAACCCACATCGTCTGAAATTCGAAAAAAGTGATTTTTTCTTTGACATGCAATGACCTCTCAAGGCAGAAGCTGCAAGGGGTAGTGGGAACTAGAAAAGCTTTTTCTTTCCCCAAAAAATTCTTACACATGGGTTTTGTTCGTGCCTAAGAGCTAAACAAACCTAGTTTCTCCATTTTTTGAAATGATGACTTTTTTCGGAAATCCTAAAAATAGGGGGCAACGGGGCAATTTTCTCGAAAAATTCTGGCACGTGGGTTTTGTTGCCAATGCTATGCTAAACATACCCAGAAGGCTAGATCTGTGAAAAAATGTCGTTTACTTGGACATGCAAGAAAATCTAAGACAAGGATAGAAGAAACATGAGGGGGAGAAGATAGGAGTTATAAATTGCCTTTTTCAATCCTCAAGAAAAACGCCTTTGTGTAAACCCAATCTGATGAATTCCTGGCAAGAACGTATTGGAAAGATGGAGTATGGAAAAATATTCCTCTATGCAACCTAAACTTGGAACTGCGAAGAACACCGAAAATGGCCTCCGTTAGATACTTCAAAGGTGTTGGAGAGAAAATAGCTGATTTTAGCTTCAACAAGCAGAAATAATGGAGAAATGACACCTATGCATGAATAAATATCCATTTTGGAGGTGGGAGTGTCAATTATGGCACAAACTCTAATTTGAAGAGTCAATGTGAGTGATTGCCTTGTTAACTACAAGTTCTCCACTAATTTTAGGATGCCATATGCAAGAGGAAGCATGCAAAAATTGTAATTGAGAGTCAACTAGGCCCACTTTGACTTTTGGCATCCAAGCTTTAGGGAGTTAGAAATTTTTTAAAGATTTTCAACTTTTGTTGTGACGAACAGCCTCTATTTGACCCTGAATTCCAGTCACCCGATTGATCCTAAAGCTTGGCTGATAGATTCATTGCGAAGCTGGATCATCTTTGAAGAGATGTTGCTAGGAGCTACAAACCCTAAAAATTGAATTTGATGGCTTGAAATTTTGGGCGCCTTTTGCCAGAAGGGTGCTTTTTTCACTAGACTCCATTTTTGGATGTTTTTCAACTTCTTCAATTTGCAATCTTCGTTGCTTGATAAATCTTGCGAACCCACTGAGATATGGAATGGAAAAACAGTTCAATTCCGGAAAGAATGACTGGTATTGCAATGTCTGAAAGTTGATTTATGAGGCTCAAATTCCTAGGCACATACGAAGTGTGCCATCTTTCTTCTTCACTAGAACAACTGAAGAAGCAAATGGGGATTTATTTGGTCGAATGTGACCCATCGCAAGCAACTCCTTGATAGTCTTCTCTATCTCATCCTTAAGCCGCCTGGGATGCCTGTAAGGAGTAATCATGACGGTCTTAGCGCCCTCCTCAAGCTCTATGATGTGCTCAATACCCCTGTCTGGAGGTTTTCCTGGTGGAATGTCACTGAAAACCTTCCCATGCCTAACTCTCAACTGCTGAATGTCAGGGTGATACTCGGTCTTATGCTGTCCCTCCTGTGAAGGTGTCAAAGTGCATTCGGCAGCCCACTCAACCATGTCATGACGCATAAGTCTCTCCATCCGACGAAAAGAAATAGTCTTGACATTGCTGTCTCGGATAGCCTTCAGTATATGAGTCTTCCCATCCACCTCAAACCGGATCTCCATGTCTTTGAGACGAAGTGTAACTTCCTCAAGGGAATGAAGCCACTTCATGCCCAAAACTAAATCAATATCTCCCATGTTCACCACATAGTAATCAGCGTTGAATTCATAATTATTCAGGCGCAAAGGAAGATCCTTAATCATACGATCACACCTAAGAGTGTAACCATCAGTCACCTTAACCCGAATGCCCTCAAACTCCTCGGTTATGAGTCCACACTTCTCCACAAATCTAGCATCAATAAAATTGTGGGTGGCTCCTGTGTCTAGAAGGGTGATAACCTTTTGACTCACCAAAACTCCACGAAGTCTGAAAGATCCCTCCTGCTGAATGCTAGACAACCGTGCCTCCTGGATTTGGAGCTCTGACTCTGCCTCTGCCTTAGGCTTTGAAGCCTTTGATTCTGACTCCTCGGAACTCTCCTGCTGTTTGGAATTCTCAGATTTCGAAGCTTCATAATAAGCCCACATAACTCTATTGGCCTTACCCTTAGGCCGCAAAGGACAATCATGGTTAGCGTCGTAGGGACCCTTGCAGTAGAAGCAAAGCTTCTTCCTGCGCAAATCATTAAGAGTCTCACGATCCAAGGGTGCTACTGATTTTCCCTTTGAGTCACTCTTAAAATCAGATTTCTCCTTATTTTTATTGAATCCCTTATTGTCCCTGAATGAAGAAGTATTTCTGGAGTTGAACTTGCTAGATGGTGCTGCAAGTTCCATGCTGCGTGGCTTCTTCATAGCTTCCTGTAATGAAAGAGGATCAAATGCTTTGATCCAACCTCTCAGTGGTTCCAACAATCCCTCCACGAAGAGCACAACTAGACGCCTCTCTGATATGTTGGGAACCATCACGGACAACTGCTCGAAGTCTCCTATGTAGGCCTCCAAACTACCAACTTGTCTCAACTGGGCCAAATCTCTAAAGTAAGACTCAGGATCCTTCTTGTCGAAACGTTCCACCAGTCTATCTACGAACTCCTGGTAAGTGGTGATACGATCGTGCTGAAGTGTCACCATCCCATGATGCCACCAGTCATAAGCTGCCCCCTCAAGATGCAAAGTAGCATATCTAATAGCATCCTCCTCCGCCATGGGGCGCAATGTAAGGAAGGTATCCAACTTTCTGATCCAAGTCTGGGCTGTAACCTTACCACTGCCGTCAAACATAGCTAAAGTGAGCTTGTTTGTGGCGTGCTTCAGGTCACTATTCTGATGTCTAGGCCTCCTATCTGGCCTATTCCTGTAATGCTCCCCCGCCTCTGTGTAATAAACCTGTCAAAAGTAATTCTCTCTCTGACCTCTGGGGTCAATAACTCCCACTCATCATTCGCTGCCATAAGAATGTCAGCAAACACCTCAGGCTCCTCATCAGCCATAGCCCCATCTAGCTCATGCCTCACAAAAGTAGGGCGGGTAGGCCTATCTGCTGTCCGTGAAACAATCCTGGGTATCCTCTGTGAACCCGCATCACTCCTGTCCTCATCACGACGTGGTGATGGTCTCCTAGGTGAACCAATCCTCTGTATAGCCATGGTCAACTGCTGTAATACATCAGCTACCTACTGCTGACTTGTCCGCAGATCTCTAAGAGTTTGTCTGACCTCTGCATCATCATCCCTAGGATCTCGAGGAATATCTGTTCTATCAGCCATAGTACCCAGTGACCTATTCAAACCCTGTTCCCTGTCAAACAAAGCTCTCCTGCGAGTGTAATATCTGTGAGGCCCAACCTCCTGTGGCTGCATATGAATTCCCCAAACCCTCCAGGCTGGCAGGAAACCTGGCTCTGATACCACTGTAGAGTCCCGTTTTCTCACTATTTCTGAAACTACTTATTTTTTTTGTTTTTGGGTATTTTGATTTTTTGTTTTTGTGTTTTTTGTATGCAAGATAAAATGCGATTTTTTGAAAGAAAATACTTCTAAATAATTTAAATAAATACTGGAAATGAAAATTGAAGCAAATTGACTTCGTAAACGATAGCACACAGGCTTATTATTTCTTCCCAGATGATTACAAAGCTGAAACCCTAACATACAAGCCAAAAAGCAAAGCAAATTACAACAATTAAAAACCTGATTGCAGCCGCCATAATGAAGCTTGAAATGGTACGGCCAACCTCAAAAGACCTTCTCCCAGCCTCGAAAATAGTGCAAGCTGTCTCTGAGATGCTAGGCGTCCAAGCTGGTGAAGACAGAAGACCAAAACACAAGGCGTCCCAGACTGTAGGAAAAGTACGGCCTCAAGGCTGAAAAGTACGGCCAAAATCAGCAACAATAAAGTCCGTACAATCTCAAGAAGAGTGCCGGATGAAAGATTAAACCAGCCGCTCCAAAAATAACACTTCTCCTGATGATTATTGAATCAAACTCTGAAATTAACCCTCTGAATAAGCTCTGTAATAACTTCCGGATGAAGCTATCTCTCTGACAGGCAATAAATCAGCTGATATTTCACAGCCTCTGAACTGCAGACATTGAAGATGGCTCGTTCTCCAATGCAGAAGAAAACTGGAACCCTAGGCACTGTTCTCTGTAGAAGATAGAAGCAAAATCGATTTTCCAAAATGCATAATGAAATGAGTTTCTCTCAAAGAAACTTATAATTCCTCAGTTGGGTCGATTTTCTCCAAAAAGCATCATTTAAATTAAATTTGAATTTCACTTTTAATTTTTCCATAGTTTGGACGCACTTTTAATTATAAATAATAATTGAAAAGTGGCCCCTTCTTCATGTTGGTCGACCCCTTTCATAAAGTCACTTAAGTTATAATATTTAATTATATTATAACTTTATAATATAAGCTTAAAATAAATAAATATTAATATCTCTCTCAAAACAGGTCCAATTGACGAACCATCTGAAGCCAGATGATAAGTGACTAAATCCGCATACGACCAAACCATACTGCTAAAAATAGCAGGGGTGCTCTGCTGAGTGTCTCCACTTACTAAAAATAGTAAGTCAAGCAAATGATGTCCAAACGACCCCGAACGAAAGCCAAATTGAAATATTCTGCCAACTGAAACCAAGCCAATCCTCAACAAGACCCTCTATCCACCATATCAGCCTACGAGGGTCACATAATAGGCTAATCTTAAGCACTGAGAGATGTCAACTGGAAGGGGACATTACAGGCGACTCTCTTCTTTGGGCGCCCCTGGGCTACAGGGTGCATTTTTCGTAATTGACTGTCGTCTTTGATGACTCTTGCTTTCAACATCTTTTTTCTTTGCCTCTGTTTGTCGATGATTGGTGAATCTAGTGAACTTGCTTTACAATTCCCTGGAAAGCTGGCAGAATTCTGAAGATGACTGGTTTTGCAAGTGTTAACAACTGCATTTGGCCTATCAAATTCAAGGCCGCCCTTGGCCAGTAGGGGCGCTTTTGGCTCCAGACTTGATCATTTTTTGATGATTTTCACCTCTTTGTACTTCGCGATCACCGTGTTACTTGACTGAGTTGATTGCATTTGAGCATTGTTGTTGCTGATGCAAATACATTCACCATTGTGATTGCTTTTACCATTTTTACATGCATGGACACTACAAAGTTGACTTGGGCGTTGACTACTAAGGCATCTCTCTGTAGCAAGGTGTACTATTTCGAGACTTAGAATATTTACATTTTTCATTTTTTGAAAATCCCCTCCGTCGCAAAGCGTCTTTTTTAGCATATTTCGCCATAGAATCTTTTGTGATGTGTTTGTAGTGGTATGTAGAAGAGCTCCAATACATGGGACAACTGATGATGCAGGTGGGAAAGATCTCTAAAGGGCTCAAGGCTGGTCACTCTCCACTAGTGGCCTCGGAGGTACAGTGGATATGCGGATTTGTGTAGATGGGGTGTGAGTAAGAATTTGCTCGTATATTTAACAGTTAGGGATAGCCGACAGGTGAGACTCCAACAATGCTTAGAGCACGGTGTGGTGTACCACCAAGGATGGCAGGAAGGGATGCTCGGGTTCTAGAGAGCCTCTATTATATCGAGTTAGCCTTCTACAACATCTTTTATGCCGTGAAGGGCCAGATATTGTCCACTGAGTTAGCACTAGCAAGGAAGGTGGAGGCATTTAGAATGTTATAGGTCAAAGATGAGTTGGCCAAAGGTATGAAGAACCTTCAAACACAATTGGCAGAGCAGACCCGTCTAACTAGTGCTGGGGAGGCTTGTGCAATGGCCTTAGAGGCCAAGGTGACGGACACAGAAGAAGAGGCGTGGTAGGAGCAAACGTTGGAGAAACAAGTAAAGGAGTTGGAAGTACAGTTGGCGGCAAGGAGCACGAAGGTAGACAAGGCCAAAAGCCAATTGATGGAGGCGGCTCGCATGGTCAAAGCCTCCAGGTAACGAGAGATACTCGCCAATTGCCAGCTCCGCGTGCGTACAGAGGATGTGAGGTGATTGAGAGAGCAGCGCTTTCCGACGACTACCTCGACTTCATCAGTGCATCCAGGGATGTCTTCACACCCCCCTTCCTCTTATTAGCATTATGTATAGTGTCATTTCCTTTTTGGTTTGTTATGTCATCTGGAGGATGACTTCTTTTGTGGGGGAATGATGTAAGCAGTCATTGTCTTTAGTTGTAGTCGGTCGTACTCGATCGTAGTCGGCCAGTTATTTATGTTCAATAAAACTATAGTTGTAATGCAAATAATTAATGTAGTGAATGACATATGTATTCAGGTAATTAAGTCTCTATTAGTGGTCAATGGGTTGTTATGAAACATCACGACGGTTGGTTGCTCAACTACTGCCGAGCGTTATATGTACTAGAGTCCCTATAGTCGGGAATATATTATTGATGGTACTATTGACATCCATGTTATTGTAATGTTGATACTTTACTATGGATAAATGAATAGAAGCATTCCTTCTTTCATGCATCTTGTGTTCTGGAATATGTTGTACGTATCTAAATTCTATGCATAACTAGTTTACTTCCATAGTACGTTGAAATACACCAGTGAAGTAAACATACGGACACTGAAAATTTGGCTAAGGCATTGACTGCGAGGCACCTCCCTTGAAATAAGGCATGCATCTTTTCTAGACTAAGTTTAATTTTTGCAATTTTCAACTTTTTGAACTCCCATCCTCTATCCACCATTTTTCAAACAACTTTCGTCTTAGATCATTCTTTGCAGTGTTTAAGACTTTGATTTCGACACTTGGTATCTGGCCATCCTCCATTGATGACCTCAAAGGTCCTAACTTTTCTTCTAAAAAAGCAAAACAGACCCACCAGAGAAAAACCGATTTTTTGATGATTCTGACTAAAACCAATGTGATCGTGACGAAGAATCAACCAATCAAAACCAATTTTAGCTATTTCTACAAAGATTCTATTTTTAGGTTTTATTCTAAAAATAGGGTCCTAAAACCTTAATTTTTATTTTTTGAAAAAATTTGCGAGCATCTTCTTGACAATAAACCCATAAAAACCATGTGGTCCATTTGTTTTTCAAAAATTTCTAAAAATAGAAAATTGCTATTTTTCAAAAATTTGACCCTTTTTTACTTTTGACAGCAATTTTACAAAATTTTGACCATTTTTACCAAAATGCTTTAATGAAGCAAAATTTTTAATTTTGGGTACAACAGATACAAACTCTCTTATTCTAGTTATAGTAATTTGATGATCAAATACTTCTTAATTGTACATCACAAACACCCAAGGATTTATGTAGAGGGGAGGAAGCAAGAAGGGTGGATGTTATAAACTTCCATAAAAAATTTGGATTTTTTTTATTACTATTTTATCTTGTAGGTTTATTATGCTTGTTATGTTTATTCAAAATCAACATATAGTTTTGTTTAACGTAAGTTACATTGTGGGCTCATAACCCACAAGTCTTTGGATTCACATCTCAAACTTGGAAAAATTGACACTATGTTTTGGAATAAGTTGGTGAGAATAACATAACATTATTATAGGATATAAAACCAAATAGGCTCTCTTAGGCTTAGACATGGGGGCATGTCAAATCTTACAGGGGGAGAGACTATCTATTCCAACCTTTACTATGATATGCAAGTAGGTTATGTGATGTTTAAATCTTTCACATGTTTCTTTTATAAATAATTTTAGTGAATTTTCCTAAGAAAACAATAGGGTTATTGAAGATTCATATCAATAATTTTTTGAACTTTGGATCAAACCAAATTTAGACAACCATACTTGAATTACACATCTTAGATACATGGATATACAAATTATAGCCTTGAGAAGTCTAACAAATGTCACATAGTTGGTATTGATCATTTCTCATTTTTAAATCTAATTACCTATGTAATGTCCCCATTTTCGTGAGCATCAGTTTTCAGATGGTTTAGCCTATTCCTAACCCTCATAGGCTAATGAGCATGGTTAAGGGGTCCTTTGTGGCAGATATCTAGTCAATTGATGGTTTCCATTTCCTAGATTCAGTTGAATTGGAGAAATAAGGAGTTTTCTTAAGATATAATGTTTAATTATTATTAAAGGTAACTTTAATAATAATAATTATTTTAATGTTATGTTATAATGTTATATTTGCATTTTATATTATATAGTCATATTTTAATATTTGTAAAGTGCAAATAATATATTATTTAAGAGAAGTTTTTAGATGTTTTGACCTCTTCTTGGAGAAAAAGTATAAAGAGAGGGTTTGCCAATCTTCTAATCATCCAATAATTGATATTTGCTTGATGTTATTGTTTAGTGAGGAAGCCAGCTAGGGTTTCTGCTATTTCCAGCCATTGGGAACGAAAACTCTCATTGGTTATGCAATTTTGAGGCTGTGAAATATCAGCTGAATTATTGCTAATTGTGGGCTTCACTCAAAAGTTCAATTTGTGCTTACATTGCAAATTTTGTGACCTTTGGCCAAATTTGGAGGTCAAGATTTCATATCAGCTTGTTGGAGCATTTGGAGAATAATCTACAGCTGCATAATTGAGAAGAATCGATTGAGGAGACTTGAAGTTTTGGTATTGCTGATTGTATTCATTGATTGGGATGATTTGCATCATTAAAGATTGATAAGGAACATTGCTGTTGTCAAATTACAGTCATATAGCAGTGACTGGGAGACCCGCAATTTTGTTCATGGCAAGCTACTAAGGGGTCGATTTCACATGGACACTTGAGCGCTCCATTCCTTGATGTTAGGCAATGATGCTTGGGGCTTGAAGGAGGTGTGAAAGGGCTGCAATTATTTTATTTTGGCAATCTGGCCCAGAACAGGGGTGGCTGGTGTAAGAGTATGATTTGGCTTGAGGGAAGCTCATTTTGGATTGTTTATTGGCTGCCACATCTTCATCAATATAGGCGCTTCTCCCAACCAGGTTTTTTATGTTATTTGCATACCCATCTCAGCATTTAGAATAAGTTTAATTGCTGCCATTGTACTCAGACTTTGAAGTGCATTGTTGTAAAGCCAAGAGTCTTGGCTAATCTTAATCAGCATTGTAATTGAGATAGTTCATCAATAAAGGAGTGATAAGTTGCATGCCAAATATTTGATGTAATGTTCATATTAATGTTGCTCAAGTTTGCATAGTTGGTTGCATGCCAAGTATTTGACGAAATGTCAATTGGCTGTAGGTGCACATTTTTCTTGTAGAGATCATATATATGTGTTGTACCCAAAAATTAAAATTTTTGTTACACTTAGACATTTTGAAGAAATGAGTAAACGTCTTGTTAAAACAGTCAAAAAGGTCAAAATTTGGGTGTGCATGTCTTGCATGAGGGGTCAAAATGTGAAATTCCCAAAATCTGACGATCTGGGTCTGCTCAGAGCGACCTAATCTACAAAACCCAGATCTCAGTTTTTCATCCCTACTTTTTAGGAAAACTGCTATTTTTAGAAATTTTCTCAAAATAGTAATGTTTTCTGGGTTTTTCTGGGTTTCTTTCGAAACGGATACTGGAAAAACTTTTTAAAAATAGAAAGTTGGTCCATCAGGGCCCAAACTGATTTTGATTGGCTCAAAATACGTCCATATCAGGCTGGTGCAGTCAAAATCTCAAAATAATCAATTTTGCCCTATTGGGTCTATTCTGCTTTTTCAGAAGCATATCTGGAGCTCCGAGGTCATTAATGGAGGTCAGTCGGCTGCCGGGTGTCAGATTCAATGATCAAGCATCAAATAGAAGATAAAATGATGAACACGCATGTTGAACACAGAAAAAGGTGAAAACAGTGAAATTTTGACTAAGTTTGCTTGACTTGGGCGCCTCATGTGAAGAAGGGCACCCATCTTTTTAGGGCACCAAATGGTGGAATTAGGGATTGAGTTCTCAGTCAAAGTTATTTAGAATCCTTTCAGCTCCGCAACAAGTCCGACAGTGCAGTCAACGGATCATCCGGTCACCCAGAATTCAAGATAAAACAAAGCAGTTTCAAATAGGAGACAAAGTGAAAATTATGAAAATATCAGAAAATTTTCCAACTTTGGAAACTTTTAGTGCCCCTGGTGCCCAGGGGCGCCCAAGCTTTTGAGGGTCCAAAATTCACAGCTTGGCGAAATTCATCTCAGAAGACCCCTCCTCATATCTCGTTATCTTCGCGATGAGCACAATAAGCAAATAATCTGACGCCTGAAGCTCCAGATCTGACGAGATCATCTATAGAAGAGGAGTCAATGAAGAAACTTGAAAATCATAAAAATGGCTAACACTGTGAAAGTTCGGAGCCCCTGGAAGAAATGGGCTCCCATGAATTTGAAGGTCGAAACGAGGTTTTTAGCCAAAAGTGTCTCCAAGGTGATTTTCTCATAATCAGTTGAGCTTCGCAATGAATTATTCAGCTCCTCCATCAGCTCATCCAAACATCCAGAAATCAGGATCAAAACTAGGGGTCAAAATTGAAGAAAAGTTGAAAACTTAAGAAAAATGGTTAGAAAAGTTGAAAACTTAAGAAAAATGGTTTTAACTCTGGTGAAGTTCAGTGCCCCAAGTGCCTAGGGGCGCCCAAGCTTTTGGTGCCTCAATTTCAACTTTTTGACAAAGTGACTCCCAAAGAACCCCCTCCAAAATCTTCTCAGCTTCGCGACAAGCTCAACCATCAGTCAATCCGGCGCCTAGAACTCCAGATCTGACGAGATCATTTGAAAAAGAGCAAAGATGAATAAAATGAAAAAATTCTAAGTCTGGTAAACATGGGCACCCCTGGAGAGAAAGGGCGCCCAAGGTTTTGAGCACTGAGATGATGAAATTCGTCAACAAAGCGTCTAAGATCACTTCGTCAATTTCAGACGAGCTATCTAGTGAACCTGTTAGCAAGTCAATTGGATTCATGTAGCTCCCGGAATCAAGATTTCACCAAAAGATCAAAGGAAAAAGAAGAAATTGAAAATCATGAAAAAATGGCTAACACTATGAAAGTTCAGAGCCCCTGGAGGAAATGGGCTCCCATGAATTTGAAGGTCAAAACGAATTTTTTCGCCAGAGGTGCCTCCAGAACAATCTTCTCAGAATCAGTCAGGCTATGCGATGAATCATCCAGTTCGTTCATCGGATCAATCTAGAAGCCATAGATCGAGGTCAAACCAGGGGTCAAAATGGAAGAAAAGTTGAAAATTCTCGAAAAGTGGTTAACTATGGAGAAAATGGGCGCCTCTAGCCAAGAAGGGCGCCCAACTTACAATGCCTTAGTGAAATTTTCAAAGTTTTCAAAAGATTCAAAATGGCAAGGGAAAAATGAATGTCTAAATTCATTGAACAAGCTGTGTTTAGGGTTTGAAGATTAAAGCAAAAGAAAGCAAATCTATTTCAAGCCCTAAATCTATTTAAGACATCTCTTCCTTTCAGTTTTCATCATTTTTGCAGGTAGCTTTCAAAGAAGAAAAGTGGAGCAGCAACTTTGAGGTTTTATTTCAAGATTCAAGAACTCAAGGTTGCTGATTTTCATGAATAATTTTCAGACCAGCAACATAAGATCTTGCTTTTTCATGCTTTTTCATCCAGAAGATTAAATTTTTGAAGGAGAAGATCAAAGATTTCAATTTTAAGCCTTCTGGGTCTGCTCAACTCGTTCTTCTGAAGAGTTTTTCAAGAAATTTTCATCAAGTTGCAGCAGCTTCTTTTTCCTTGCATGTCAGTGAAATCTTCAGAATTTGCAAATTTTGATCATCTGGGTCCTCTCAAAACAACGTTTTGAAGAAAACCCATATCACAACTTTTTCAAAAAAATTTCAAATTCTCGGGTTGGCTGCTTTTTCGATCAGCAATCAGTGTTTTTCAAATCTGATCAACTGGGTCCATTTCTAATTGTATTCTGAACAAAACCCAGGTGCCAGCTTTTTCGGTGAAAATTTGAAGAAATTAGGGTTTGCTGCTTTTTCAGTCTAAATTCAAAATTTTCAAAAATGGACGATCTGGGTTGTCTTGCAACAAAATTCTAAGCAAGACCCATATCTCGGAAAAATTTCCAAAAAAATTGTCCGTTTGAGGCCAAAAACCAGCATTCTAAAAATAGAAAGTTGCTCAAAGCTTGTCTGAACATAGTCAAGTTTATAGGCAATCTTCAAGGTTTTTAGTATGGAATACACTCCCATCAAATTCAGAGCCACACAAGT